>JAOBYK010669888.1:0-10414 GCA_025434845.1 Phenganax subtilis
CAGAAGTCTTATGTAACTGGTGAGAGTTCAATTTAGCCTCATTTTAGTATTTTAGGAAAATTTGGTAGTTTGGCCTCCTTTTACGCCTTCTTTGGCTCCCAGCATGCTCTGGAGCCTGGCAACCCTGGTCACATTTTACATTGATCACCTGATAAATATCCCTGTGTATGAGAAGCAATCAAGCAATCATCTTTGGCGCAAAGTGATTTAAGACAGAATGAAACCCCTCAAGGTAGCTTGTCTGGTTCAGTGGAGAAACCTGCTTAATGCCATTCATCAATCGTTTGTTTGTTAATGCCTTTTTCACTTTTTCATAGACAACAGACTCTAAAGTTTAAAGTATGACATGCACAGTTTCGGTGCCAAATGTAAAGCTGTAAGGAAATATTCATTGCATGACTTACTTTCATCAAGCCACATCCTTGGTTCAATTTCTTCATGAGCACATTTATTGAAGAGTGGATTTTCTAAATTTTCATGTTGATCCACAACATGTCCAAGGAAAGATAAAAACTTGGCCAAAATCACCAGATGAGGTTGATGTAGCACTCCATGATAAATGATTTCCACATGCTTTTATTCAATGGTTAATCTCATCATGATTTGCCTCTTTGCCAATTTTTGTCAAAATTTTTCTAATTTCTACAAAAGCAAAACATTCTAAAGACTAGAATTAAAATTGGAGTAGTGTATGGTACCAACAACTGGACTGTATGTTTTAGTAAGGAAAAATCTTTAGCTTAAGCAAACAAAAAAACTACTGCACTACTTCATTAGATCATTGACTGTTTACTGTATGAAAGCAGAAGTTGAGTAACATATTTCTGTTATGTTAACTTACTTTTCCTTAAATGCCAGAGATCAAAGTAGTGCTTCACATCCTTTCGTTCTTCTCTCATGTGCTTTGAAATTGAAGAGTGGCGGTCAGTTACCAGGGAATCTATTGTAATACCTTCTTTCTTTAGACAGTCCATTCCTCTCTGAAATGCAAGGTACTCCATAGCTTGAATGCTTCCAGCTTCATTTCTCTATTTTGATAATTGGTAAGTATAATGAAGGATTACATATACTGGTACTTATCAGTGCAGTGGGAATGAGGAAACATCAACATGTATATTACACCTTTAATAATTAATTATTACTGCCAAAATAGAGATTATATCACAATTATATTATTGATTATATCACAATTATATTATTCTCGAGTCATTGTTAGCTCTAAGGTTTTTACTATGGAAACTCATAGAACTTTTTTCTCGAGTCTCGAAAATGATGCTTCATTTAGGCTTAATGGGTTTCCACTCGTGATGGGTTTTGGTTTTTGGAGATAAAACCAGCAAGCTTGATGAAATCTTGAAAGATAAGCTTATCAGAATCCATACAAAGCCTGTTGATCTTAGTCTGGTTAAGAAAAATAACTTTGAGGTTCTTATTTCAGAAATAAGAGACCGAAATTTTGTTTGACGAAAAAAATATTGTTTTAGTCTTGGTTTTGGCTTGCGTCATAGGATTTTTCCTCTTTAAATAAATGGATCCTAAAAATTTTAATAAATTTAGACAAATTAAGCTTTATGAGACAAAAACAATTTACTAAAAACGATTTTGGATAGCCTAAATCAAGAAAATGAAGAGATCAAGTTTAAGCAAGTTCGAGATCAAGTCGACCTTCTTTCCACAAGTCTAGCTTGAAAAATAAACTAAACAAGAAAAGGTCTAGGAAATTATGAAAAACCCTCTGAAAACCCATCTTAGAATGTATCGAGTTAAGCTTAACCATTCATCGTAAACTCGAGAATGAGAATCTTCAAGTATTAACCAAGATCTTGAATCAGGCTAATCTTATTAAAAATGATATCGAATTAATTTTAAATCTAACAGACTTGAACGACAAAAGTCTTGGCGCTATTATTAGTAAAATTTTCATAAGAGAATCAGAGTGGGGGTCAAACAAAAAAACTAACAAGATTATAGACTTGGCTAACAAAAGAAAAGAAGAAAATTTTATAAAATGGATATTTAACCTTTTTTTCTCCAGAGTCACAGCCTATGCTGCTTTTACCGTGGGTGCTCCCATCATGGCTGTGCAGGTATCGTTGGAGCATCTTTTCTCATCGTCAATAATATTAATATTGATGAGGATAGTGTTGCAACAAAGCTCATAGAGACTGGAGTTAAAGAAGGCATAAAAATAGCAAAAACTGCTAAAAAAGTAGAAGAAAATGTAATATGGAGCCTAGAAAACCCAAATAAGATTATGCTCATCATAATAGCCATTTTGATCTGATCTTGCTCATTGTCTTGTTGAAATAATTTTTTTGTTGCTAAAAAAATAAAAAAATTTTCTATAATAAATGAGAACCGAAAAAGAAATTGAACCTGAATTTTGTAAGCATAAAATGAGTAATATTAAAGGTCAAAGAACTAAGCATATTGTCACCATTAATCCGAATAAGGCCAATCCTGGAGAAGAAATTTATGTTCACATTCCTAAACTAAGATCTAGCGATTGTTTGGTGCCCAGAAGCGTTTGTTTAAAATTCAATTTCAAAAACGTCAATACAAAAAGTTGGTTTTTAAATAATCTCGAAAAACTCTTGATCGATAAGATGGTCATCATGATTGGAGGAGAAACAGTTTACGATAATAATAAACATTCCAAGCTCAAGGTTTTTAAGGATCTTTGGCTTCCCAAAACCGTACAAAAAGATATGCTCGAATTTGGGATTGGACAGGAAAATCTTAGAAAACTCATTAGTAAATCTGATGATAGAGTCACGTCTGGAACTACTCAAAAAGTAGCCAATAAGCTCATGTACGATACTTTTGGAACCAAGCAAAAAATTAAGATCGAAAAAATTTTGGAGGATCATGGTGTAATTGCACCTTATTTCATGGGTCAAAAATTTCAATTCAGAATCGCCTTGCCTGCTGCTGATAAAATTATGTTAGCTCAAAGTTCTCAAAAAGTAGATGGTTATTCTTTAGAAAATATCGAACTGGAATACGAAACCATAGAAAATCAGGATTTAGCTTTTAGGGCCATTTTGGAATTTGAAATTGGAAAAAGCCTAAGTTATGAGCATGTCACTTGCCTAAGAGTAGAAGAATGGGATAAAGGTAGCACTATTATAAACGAGACTATTAATCTTCCTAGAAAAAGTTTGGCCGCTGTTGTGATGCTATTTCAGATAAAAACCATAACCGCCTCTGAAGAATTTGTTTATCCTAATATCGAGGAGGTCAAAATCACGATAGAGGGAGTGCCTAATAGTATTTATAGTCAGGGTATTAAGAAAGAAGACCTTTATGGAGAAGCCCATCGTTTCTTTGAGCTTATCAAGAGTTGTAAAGGAGAATCTGAAGTGACTATCGAGAATTTTTATAAGGATGAATTTGCCTTGGTTGTAGATTTGCACACTATTTGAGAAAAGCATTTGGTAGGCATGGCGAAAAAATTGGTAGACACCCAAAATGGTCTTTTACTCAAAATAAAAAAGAAAGCCACAACCACTAACGTGGTCTGCTCGATTTTTGTGATTAGCGATGGCTTGCTCAATTTTAAAAATAATAAAATTGATACCGTTCACTATTAGAAAAGCCTAGGTGGGGGTTTTTTGGTTCAATTAATTATAAGAAAATTTGCCGATCTCATGCTTTCTTTTGAGATCATAGAATCCAGCCGAGATTTGGCCAAGGAGCTACTTGAGAATGACATGTTAAAAATGACTTAAAAACTGAATAGGTCTCATCACTCCATGGATACCGATGATGGGAATTTGTTCTGGTGCTGTATTGGTTTCTAAGTATGCTTTTTTAAAGAAACTTAACGAAATCACAACCGAAAATTTTTCTAAAAATAAACGCTCAGAATCACAGCAAGACAGCATGAAGGAGCCAAACCCATGATTAAAGAAGTTAGCCAAAAATCTAAGCAAAATAAGCTTAGCTCAAGAAATATTTCTCAAGATTGTTTTAATATGATCATCGTAGGCATGACCTGTTGTGGAAAAACAAAATTCCTACTAAATATGATAGAGCATCATTATAGTGAAGGCTTTGAGAATATTTTCTTGATATGTATGACTTATTGTTGGGATAAAACTTATAGAGAATAGAAATATGACGAAGATGAAAATTTTTTGTCTTGTAATGTAATCAAGATGAAGTTGAGAATTATTTTAAAATGGTTGTGGATTCCTCTAAGGGCAGTAAAAGCTTAGTTATCTTAGATGATTGTGCCAATAGTGAATTTGTTAAAAAAAGAACCAGCGAGTTGGTCAAGTTAGCCTTTAGCACTAGACATTATGGCCTAAGTTGTATCGTAATTATGCAACAATTAAATAGCATTGCAAAACGATTTAGAGATAATATCAGCAAATTAGTCTCATTTTATAATCCTAATAAAAAAGACATGGTGCTTATTTTTGAAAATTATTTAGGTCATATCGAAAAAGCTGAAAGGGAGAATATTATTAATTGCCTAAAAACTAAAAAATGGAGCAAGCTTGTAATCGAGCTAAGACACCCTTGGTGTCATTGGATCAAATAAGATCACAAAAATTTATCAAGATAAAAATAAAGATTTATTCCATACCTGGGCCATTATAAAACCTTAAGTCATTATAGTTGCATAGAATAATTAACAGATTTTATATCCAAAACTTTTAACAAGGATATAAAATTTATTCAAAATGAGGTCGAAATTTTTTGGAATCTGATCTAAACCTGAGCCAGACCTGATCTCGAAATGAGATTGAAAATTTTTTGTGAACTGGTGTTCAAAATTTTTTGGGGTCTGGTGTCAAAGTGAGGTCAAAATTTTTTGTGAACTGGGGGGGGGGTAGAAATCCGGACGTAAAGTCGCTCACACTCGCTTTGTTTGCGCTTGCTCCATCAGCTCTGTGATTGCACAATCTTGGCCACCATCTTGAATAATTAATGAGGCGGTTCAAAATACACATTATATACTACTTATGTAGCACGTTTCGTCACTTCAGTTTCTTGTTGAGATGTGATAGTACATAAGTTTTAAGAAATAATGAAAGTTTCAGAAAAACGACCTACTCCTTTCTTATTTACCCACTCCTTTTTCGATTACCTGCTCCTTTTTTAATTACCCACTCCTTTTTCCTGCGACCCGCTCCCTGCTCCAAATAGATACTCCTGACCTGCATTGCAAAGAATAAAGACAATAAATAAACACCGAAAAGTTTACATTTACAAGTCAGTGCTTGCATAGTCTGCTAAGTAAGACCAAGTGTTTCATAGTAATGAATCATAAAATCAATATTGTAGAATTTGCAGTTCAAAATAGCGATCTGAAACTATACCGACATGTGTCTTGTTATCAACTTATAAGGTAATCGTTACTACATGGCTAAGCATCTACAAACAACTGCAGTCTGCAATAACAAGTGTGGAGATTACACGGAGCTTCAATAGTCTCTGCAATGTACACCCATAACTGGAAACCTCTACATTCAAATACTATTCCGAAGTATACAGCGCACAAATATAGGTCATGATGACTCCTTCGCAAATTATTGCAAAGCGTCCTCGGATGTTGTGTAATGGGCTATAGTGGTGTATAAGTGTATGGACATACAAACTCATTCGCAGCTATCTTGCATGAGTAATACTCAACTCATAAGCCAGGTTTAACAGAGTGTGTCGGGCAAAATGCTGGAAAGTCTCAGAAACTTTGCACTCTCCTTGAGGTCTCTAGTCTTCGTTTTTTATGCAGTTTAATCTATTCATTGCAGAGGCGCTTTCTGATCTTATCATAGTTGACCAATTGGCAGAGTCTCGTTCAATGATTATTATTAAGAATTTGTTTTTATCTTTATATTTGTAGATTAGGTCCTTATTTTGTTCGTATGGATTCGACATTATTGTTCTATATTTATAGGTATTTCGATTTTTGCAAAAAGTTTCAGCTGCGCATTTCATGCATTTGTTGTACTATTATCTATATTAGTTTATAAATCTAATAAGTGCGCTCTATAATTTGTATATAATTTGTATATAATTTGTATTGGAACGCATAGCTTGGAATGCAAGAATTTACATCTTCTACAGGTGGCTATTCAAATTAGTATCTCTTAGACACAAGTGTTAGCTCATTAACTATTAATTGTCCCAAAATCGGCCTTTCCATTACTACTCCAGCACATACAGGAAAACCCCACCGGAGCCTATAAAGGCACATCACTTCTTTCAATTGTTTGCATTTAGGTAGAGACAAAAATTGCGATTTTATCGTGTTTAGTATTGCTGCGCATACTTCCTTTATACAGAGTTGAACAAATGCAGTTGAAACCCCAAATAAATTTGCAACAGTTCTGTATTCAGACATTGATACAATGTAGTAAAGTGTAATTGGCAGTCCTTTTTCAGGGGCAGTTGTCTTTCACAGTTTTGTGTCTTTACAAGTAATGTCGCCTGTGCGTTCAGTAAGATGTAGTAGAATGTGTCTTTGAAACACGAAAGTTTGCATACCATTCTCTCTGTGGTAGACTTGTTTGAGCAATCTCGAACCAGCTATCACTTTGTGAAATCATCCAAATTGACCGATTGACTGAAGAGTTGAGAAGCAGATTATTGCTATGACCAGTTGCATCCTTTTTCTTAGAGTTTTCCTTATTCTGTAGTAATCTAGCATGATCTCGTTGTGAGTAAATTTCTTTTGGAAAATCCAACACAGTTTTTATCATCCAAAGCTTGAAATGCATTTCATCCGCCATGTTATTTTGAATAAACATGAGAACCAAAGTTAGGTTTGACCCCAGTAGTCCAGTACCTAAGCGTTACTTTGCACCAATCATCCCACCTCTAAAGGCCAAGTGTAAACAAACAATCCATACAGTTTTCTGCAGGACCAGAAGCATTTTATGTGAATGGTACCAAATATTTTGTGTAGTGTAAATAGGACTTTACAGCTATTGTTGTCACAACTATGGTGGCCCATTGTTCTCCTTGTAAGATCTACTTTAAAAGCAATTTAAACAAAATTCAATAAATGGTTTACAAACTAAACAAAAAATAGAACTAAGCTGATCTAGTAATTATGATAGAGAAAAATAATAAAAAACAAATACAAAAAAAGTAATAAATAAAAAACTACAATAAAAAAACCATAACAAAATAGAAAAAAAGTCAATATAACAATAAAAATAGAAATTATTATATATTTAGTCATTCCATTTTCCTTTTCAAATTGCAATGCACGTGTTACACTTGTGGCCCATCAATCCCATACCCTGAATTGTTCTCATAGCTGGACAGAAGCTGATGAGGCGCATGCGCAATAGCAGTTTATTATATTGGACAAAAACAGGTGTGAGTACATAATCATATGAGAAGGCAATTAGAGGCAGTTCATTGTAGTTTGACTGTTCTTAGTGTGCTCTTAGTATATTGAAATCAGTGATGCCTCTAAAAATGCAAAACTTGTGGAATGAACTAGAAGAGAAAATGGGTGCAAAACGAGCCACAGCAGAGACAGGGAAGCATGGAAAAAATGCTACAGCCCCCCCACGAGTTGATTGCTCAAAAATTGGCAGCAGAACCAGACCACAAATAAACTTTTAAATCTGTCTCTGCAAGAACTTGTAGTACGATGGCCTAGGAGGGACACCCGTTTTGACAAAAATATATGCTACAAACGTTTTCTGCTTTTTTTTTTATTTCATGCTTTACATCATATCAAAGAAAAAGTATCATTTACCTTTTAAAAATGAACGTATACTATCACACTAAAACCGTGCAACAACTCTTTAATAAATCTGCTCAAAGCATGCTGGATAATGTGAGGAGACTGGGAAAGATGGCAAATTGAAGGAAATTTTCTAGATTGTGGAAACGCTTGTGGAAGCACAGAAATTTCAATTGAGCATGACGTTTTAACTTTTCCTACAGTTTGGGTTCATTTTAATAATATTTTATCAACGTTTTTATGCTAAATATGTCAAAAGAATTTAAAGATGACATCCAAAACAAGATACAGCAAGTCGTGAGAGAAGAAATGTCAAAAGCTCTGGCGAGTAGCAGGCAGGGCAAAAAGTCTTCTAGCTCTGACACTTTGTAAAGTGAGCTGTGTCCACCAATTCACCAGTCGTGTGCTTGTCAACCTTGTGGTCAGTCCACCACGTTAAGCTTTCAAGAGTTCTATTGCATTTGAGAATCTGGCAGAAAAGAAGATTTTAAGTCATCAAAGAAGCAGAAACAAGGAAACGAGGCATCATCATTGGGGATGAAGGTAAAACAACTGGAGGTGGAGATCAAAGTTGGCTTAGCATACATCAGTGATGGTATTTTCAAAACACGCTGAAATAAGACACACATATGGAAAGTAAGGAATGATATCAAACATGATGAACTCATTGAGAATGCAACTGTTAAACAGAGTAATTTTGACCAATGCTTTGATCGTACCAGTCCCTATGTGCTTCTTTACCCTGATTTCAGCGAGGTGTACTTTGTTCCAGGAACTGAAGAGATATTCTCTCTATTGAAATACAAAGAGGCTATTCATAAAGAATACAAGAAGCTTACTTTTTATCTTTCCCTTCATGATGAGTTTGAGTACAACCAGTTATCTGACTGGTTTTCTGATGAAAACAAAAAGGTCCACGTCATTGACACCAAGCATGAGAAGAAACCAACACTGTTTGTACGCACAGCTGATGAAAAAGACCTGTTCTCACATTAAAAGACAAAGATGATTTAATTAGGTTCCACTCTAAACATATTGTTAAAAGTAGTGTTGCCGAGGAGATTTTTAGTTTTTGCAAATATTTAAGCACCTTTGGGGTGTTACCTAAATTATGTAAGTTTTTTCAAGTTTTTTTCAAGCTGGATTGACAGAGTTAGTGTACCAGGATGTAAAAGTTGAACATGTGAAATCATCCCTTAAACTTTGTTTTCCTTCTGCTGGCACTAACAAACATGGCAAAGAAACAAAAATTGTGTATAAGTGGCAACAGTTTCTGAAAAAAGCCAAAAATGGCAAATTGAGATCTGATGTCCTCGCTTGCCCAGACTGGAATAATCCTGACGCGGCAGAAGACTCAGATTATCAACCTGTTGTTAAAACACTTTCCCTTAATGATATTTTGCAATTTGATAGTGGCTCACGATTTCCCAATTCTAAAGGCTCTTTAGCATTTGATCACCAGTGTACTGGTCTACAAAAAAGGCTAACGGGTAACACATGCGTTCTGACAATTTGTATGCCTGTTAATGAAAGTTATACAAAAAGTAACACAGAAAAGTTTGCACTAAACATTATGGAAGACATGTTTCAGGATTACAGACTTGGACAAAAATAGAAACTACATAGTTTATAATCTAAAAGCTTTCTGTTAGTTTTTAGACTAATGTTTTTTCATTCAACATTTCACTGCAGTTCTGTGTGAGATAAATCTCCTATTTTCCTATACATACCCCCTCAATTAAATATCATTTATTCTGACTAGCAAGTTATCTGAGGATAATTTGTTCCTAAGCCATCAAGTTCTTATTTGCTATCTTTTCTGCTAAGCATTTTCCATTTCTTAAAGGCGTGTACAAAAAAATCCTATACTTGGGGAATAATAGGAGATTTAGGAAGGCATATATACAAGTTACTGTTATTGTTGTTTGAACAAAAAAGGTTGTTTAGAGTCTCTACATTGAATGATGATAACTTTTTTAGCTGTATTTTTGTTGCAACTTTTTGGTGTGATTAATTAGTTTTCAGGTACTCCTGAAGCAAAACCAACCAGTAATTGAAATAGTTCTCCAGCTTCAAATATTGTCACAGGGTGTGTCAATTCATTATTTTCCATAACGTAATGGAAGTATTCCTCATAGATATCATTGGTTTCTTCTTGTGCTTCACCAAGAATTTGTTGTTCAACTTTTTGTATCTTGAATTGCTGAACTTGCACAAGACAATCCTCTCTACCTTCTCCTGATTGTTCCAGGAGAAAATATAAGACTTCAGACACACCTAGTGGTCTCATGAGATTTCCTGATTCTATGTGAGTTCCAGTATTCCCTTGTTTTGTCCAGATCTATCTGCAGTACATCAGCAAAGCAAAACCAAACCACCCCCTGAATGTCATTTGACCGGTCTAGGACACCTGCATGCAAAAGATCAGCAAAAGTAGAGTAGAAATGCGGATTCTGGGACAAACCGACTCCTCCCACTTTTATGAAAATGAGATAAAACCTGTCAATCATTTATGCAAATGAGTTAGGCATGTTTAAACACGTTTAACAAGAGAATTTTTCAAATCAAACGTTGGATTCTGGCACAAATTTGCATAATTTCCAGACAGTACCTAAAAATCCCAGACATTATGTCTAGAAATTATGCAAATGAGCTAAAAACATGTTTAAACACATCTAATATTAACATAATTAGTATAAA
>JAOBYK010669999.1:0-10414 GCA_025434845.1 Phenganax subtilis
CATATATATATATACAATATAGAACGTGCTCAAGCCTTGTTTTGTGAATATGGAAGGTGGCAATCGAAACCATGTGGATGCCGTGCTTGTTGCTTGGCAAACTTTGCAGCTGACTCAGAGATGTGCAGTAAAGTGAACGCTTTCCAGAAGAAGCTGCTGGGCATGACCCCGCAGGACAAGACAAACATGGTGTTTGACTTGTTGCGCCGGATGAAGGGTCAGAATTATGGACAGAAAGATGGCTGGGTGTTTTTGAACAGGCCAATTTGCTTCCAGGCTCTCCTGATCCTTTTTCAATGCTCCAAGACCTATGTGTATCGATTGCTTGAAGCAATCCATGCAGGCGCAGTTACAGCTCCTGAAGATGGCAGATCTTTGCGGGATGAGAGGCAGGCGCCGCAGACAGCAAGCGCCAACAGTTTCTTTGCCTATGTCTATGACAATTTGGCCGAGCCTTTAGCAGAAACTGTCCTCCCTGATCCAGATGATGAAGGTGACTTGGAGTTGAAACCTGTTGCCGAGGCTGCGAGGAAGTTGGAAAGTGGAGAGCATGTGACAGACACCTTCAGCGAGTTCATCCTAGATGAGATGAATCCTGTAATTGCTCAGGGCATTCCAAGCACAGAACGAGAGCAGCGATGGATCCCACACTGCAGGCTTGCAGACTTGTATGATCAGTATTGCTTCAGCTTTGTTTCAAAAGGTGAAACACCGTGCAGCCAGACTGTTTTCAACAAAGCTTGGAAAGACACTTGGTGTGGGATCATCAGGGTCCGCCGAGTGTCTCAGCATGCCAAGTGTGACTCCTGCGCCAAATACCGGCAGTACAGGGTTGCAGCCCAGGGGGAAGAGCAGAAGAACCAGGTTCAAGAAGCCTATCGGCGACACCTGTCACAAGTGTTTGCAGATCGGGAGCTGGCTGGGCGATACATCAAACATTCAGAGGTTTGTTCTCGACCAGATACCACGGTTCCCTTCCAGCGCAGGACCTTGATGATATCGTTGGATGGAATGGATCAGGCCAGATTTATCTTTGAAATTTTTCTGTTTAGTGAATTTTTCTGTTTAGTCCAACTTCCACGATCTGTAACTCCAATGGTTGAAATTGCGCAGCCAGCTTTAACTTTGCAGGCCAAGTACAAGCTCCCCAGAAATGTTGCTGGCTGCAAGCTATTCGAAACACACTGGAGGCCCACACTCCACTGCGTTGGAGTAATCATCCATGGCCTGGCTGAGTTGTACTACTTGTCCAACGCAGACCAACCAAAAGACTCCAATGCTCAGATGACTGTCTTGAGTCCCTGATCTTGTTTGTGTCTAGTTTTTGTTTTATTTGTTTTCCTTGTTTGTAGCCAGTCTTGTCCAAGGATGTTGCAATCCATGCTTTTGGCTTGCCAAGGTCAAGCTCTTGAGTGGGCCCAGCGTGTCCTTGCATCTCGAGGTTTGCCTGTCCCTTTGCATTTGCAGATCATGGCGGACAACACCTGCCGTGAATCGAGAAACCAATGGCTTTTTTTGTGGTGCAGTGAACAAATAGCCAATGGGCGCTTCAAATCAATTTCATGTCCTTTCTTCAGAGTTGGACATACACATTTTGTCGTCGACAGACGGTTCAGCACAGTGGCAAAGATTCTCTCCAAAGCCCAATGTCTTCAAACTCCACAGGCAGGGTTCTTGTGGGCTTGTTTTTTCTTACAACTAGCTGCGCTCTTTGTTGTATGAACTTTGTTGGGGCTGTGTGATTGCGATATGAACTTTGTTGGAGCTGTGTGATTGTGAAAATGCCCTCAGGCTTTTTGCCAAGAGATTGTGAACAATCTTGATCCCCTACCAGACCATGAACTTGCTGCAGAGGTTTTGAAGGGTTCTTGGCGTTTCCATCCATGGTTGGCCAGACTGAACGTGAGCTGCAGTGGCATTGCGATGACATCTGATGAAAAACCTGTTGCTCATGGCTTTAGGTTTGTGAGCCGTGGTGATTTGGATTTGTACTCTGGCTCTCACAAGTGGACAATTGAAGAGGACTTGGGTACCAAAATGTTTGTTTCCTGTGGTTGTGTTTCTTAAGTTTTCAACGCTATTAAATCTATTCTTTGATATGATGCCAACGTAATTTGCTCTGACAGGATGTGCCTGAAGATCGCGCTTCTGAGAACGACGTCATTCTCTTGGCCAAAAAATGGATCACCAGCAGCTGTTTGTCCCAGCACCCACTATTACTTCTTCCGCAGGAACGGTGCTCATTGCTGGTGACCTCTGTGCCGGATGCGATCTTGCGCCCAAATGCCCTTAGCGAGAGAGCCTTGAGACAGTACCAAAAGACCGCTAATGTGATTTCAGAACAACCGTGGAACATGAAGGATGCAGCAAAGTACCTCCGTGAGTGGTGTTTCCGGAATGAGCGCAACATGTCTTTCAGGCCTGCAGAACTTTGCTTTTACACCTCTGAGTGCCTCAAGTCAGACCGCTTGCACGCCAGCAAACACCTCACTGGCGCAGGGAAGGATGAAGTTGGCGAGGGGCTGGCATGGACAGACTTTGCCCCAGGCACTCCCAAACGTGTCGTTGTCCAGTCTGTGGCCCCTAAATTTGTTCCTGTGCCTCCTCCAAGAATAGTGAATGAAGATGCTGAGTCAGAGGACTTAGCGCTTGCAGACTTGCCTCCTGTGCCAATTGTGAAGCGACCTGCAGCTGCTGTGAAGTCAGTGCCTCGGCGACCACACAAGCGGCCTGCAGCAGCTATGGATGAGCCGCCTGCTGGTTGTGACGCAGAGGCATCAGAGGCAGAGGCAGAGCCAAATCCAGTGCGGGCCAGGCCAAGTGCTAGCCAGGCGATGTTGGGCCGACCTCCCTATGGTTGCTCCAAGTGCCGCTTCAAGCGAGGCTGCAATACATGCAAGAGGTTTGCACCTGGTTGCGGGCCTTAATGCTTTGCAGCCAGAGAGAATCAAAGCGACTGTCATGACAGCTTTAAGAGCTGCCATCATGATGGGCTTGAAATTTGAATCCCTTTTCACTGATGGTGGTACAGTTGGGGGCGGTAGGCACTTCTGAATCATTGTGGCTTCCAAGGTACCACGCTGTAAAGTGATTAGGCTCAGCGAGAAAACAAAAAGCAGATTTGAACACATCAAAGCAAGACAAGTTAACAAACAAAGACAAAACAAGACCAGTCAAAAACAAACAAAGACAAAACCACGACAAATCAAAAACAAAACAAACACAAAGACAAGATAGGTCAAAACAAACAAAGACAAACACAAGACATGTCAAAAGCAAACAAAGACCAAAAACAAGACAACTCCAAAACAAAGAAAGATAAAAACAAGACAGGTCAAAGCAAACAAAGACAAAACTAAGACAATTAAAGAACCAATAAAAGACAAATAAGACAAGTCAAAAACATCCATAGACAAAAACAAGACAGGTTAGGGTCAGAAACAAACAAAGACAAAACCAGTCAAAACAAACGAAGCCTGACAGGTGGACTTGGTGGAGTGCTACAGCTTGGCCTTGGTCCACTGTGGAGGACTGGTTGGTCAGTCAGTTGGAGACAAGACAGTGCAACTTTCCTTGGAGACAAGACTTCGCTTTTCCCCAGTCAGTTGGAGACCACAACTTTCCTCAGGACGTCCATTGCCTCTGATTTTCTCCAAAGGCACCTTTTTGGGGGGGAGAGCAGCAGAAGTCTGAGTTTGAGAGGGTCTGACTTTTGAGTGTCTGTCTCTTTGACGTTTGAGTTTTTGAGAGTCTTCAAAACCTGACTTTTTGGTTTTGTTGGTTTGCTTGTTGGCAGGCATCCTTTGATGTGGGTTGTGGAGCGGTGTAAGGCCTGGCTGTCCTGGCATCCCAGAAACCTTGCGTGTCTTAAGTTGGTGAACGTGTGAAGGGCTCAACCTTTAGAGAAAGTGAAATTTTGATGGTCTTGTTGTAAAATGCAGTTATGAATGCCAACATGCAATGTTCTCTCATTGATTGCAAAACGGCCGGCAGGTGGAGATTGGAGATTCCTTTGTCCAGCATCCATTTCGAGGCAGGCGGCAGGCAAGGTCATGCTCTTGTCAGGTGAGTCTTGCTCTGCAATTGGGTCATTCAAAAAACAATCCCCAAGTATGTCAACAGCTGTATTTTTTTGGAGTTGAGCTTGCCGCCAACTTGTCGATGTTCAGAGTTTCAAGCAAGTTCATACATTTTGTAGTTCTGGCCCAACTTCATAAAGGTAGCTCTTTGTAACCTGCTCTTTGCCCCCAAAAGCACTCAAACGTGGCCAACCAAAAGCCTGCAAAGCAACGCTGGAGGAACATGCTGGTACACCTTTTGGTCCTGAGCGTGCAAGAGCTGACCAGGAAGTGGCATCGGGTGAGGCGCCAGAACCAGCAGCATGTCAAGACTGCCACCCCCCAACCTCAGAATCTGCCAGCTCCAGTTACCCCAGAACCTGCAATTTGAAGGATTTTGAGATTGAATCTAGAAAGGGATACAAGTTGTTTGTTTTTTATTGATGCCAAATGGATCTGGAATGTGATCTCTAAACCTTGAGACTTGACAGTTCAATCCGATCAAACACCAAAATTTAGAGCTTGACCTTTACTTGTCAGTGACCGATCGCTGAAACCGCACTCTTGGGAAAGACAGTTGAATAGGTTTTATGTTTCCTTCAACGACAGGTGTTCATAACATAGCTACACTTGTCTAACTATGAACTGTCTGTGTGTGTGCATGTGTCTAATGGCACGTGTTCTGTTCAGTTTCCCGGCTTTGTTGGTTTGGACAAAATTCCAAGCACAACCACTGCACACGCCAATGGCAGGCTCTTGCTTCCACTTTCTGCTTACCTTCTTTTTGACCAAGTCCAGGCCAGGGAAATGGCAAGGGCAAGGGTGTGGGCTGGAGCGTTGGAGGTTTTGCTAGTGGCTTAAAAGGTTGTTTCCAAGAGGCTGTGCTGCAGACATTGGCTTCATACAGACAGAGGCATTTTGTTTGCCATGGAGTTGCCGCCTGATGATTTGTGTGATGATATATTCAACCAGGTGACTCGCAGAAAGAAATCATTGAAACGACCAGCAAGCGCTTGTGTCAGGGTGGAGCCTGTTAGTCTCTCTGACTCTAAGGGCCTGGTGCAGTTGCCAAGTGATGACAACTGCCTCAGTCTGGTGTTCGCTGGCTCAACTGACAGCACTGCCAAAAGCCTGGGCCCGGTCAAGAAGCAGCAGAAACCTCAGTCACCAGTCATCATTCAGTTGCCAGATGATGATGATGGTGAGGAGTGGGGCGCTAGTGCCCCACATGAGAGCAAGACAAAGGCCATGGTCAGGAATCGGGGTAAGCCTCGCAAGCACGGCCTGTTGCCAGTTGTCAGCAACCCTTCTTGCACGCCGCTTGGGTGCAAAGAAGTGCTGATGGAGTTCTTCTCCCCGCCCCGGTTTGTTGTGGAATGCCAAGCCAGAGGCTTACCTGCTACAACATCGTGGGACCTTACGCTTGGCTGGAATGCTGACAATCCAGGTGATCGACAAACAGCATGGCAAGCGCTTGAAGACCAAGACCCATGGCTGACCACTCTCAGTCCAGAGTGCACTATGTTCTCCATCATGCAGCGAAACTGCAACATCAAGAAAATGGACCCCGTTGAAGTGGCACAGCGAATGGCAGTGGCAATTGAGCACATGGACTACTGCATTGAGATTTGCTTTGACAGGAGCAGGAAAGGAAGGGTGTTTCTGTTAGAGCACCCATCCACTGCATCGTCCTGGAATCTGGACAGCATCATTGATGCATGTCAGCGAATCCCTGGTTGCAGAATTTGTTCTTTCGCGCAGTGCCGTTATGGCTTGAAAAGTCCTTCAGGTAAGCCAATGCAAAAGCTCACAAAGTTTCTCACAAACTCTGTGGCAATTGCTCAAGAGTTCCATGGAAAGACTTGTCTTTGCAAGAGTCAAGGCATCGAGCATCAGCCAATAGAAGGCACAGACCAGGGGCACAGCCTAAGCAAATGGGCGCAGGTCTACCCCAAGCCACTCGTGAAAGCTGTGGTGGATTGCGCCCAGCAAGAGTTTGTGTCACTGGCATAAAGCCTTTGATAGCTACTTTCAGTGCAGTGTTTCTAGAGACTTGCAAGGCTTTTTTGTTAAGTCTTGCTACGTGTGGGCGCGATGGGGGAAAAGGGATTTGGGGTGTTCAATCGCCGGATCTATAGTTTTTGTCGGATATTATCTTTTGGTCGGATTTAGTGTATCACCGGATTTACAATTTTCGACGGACATACACAAGCCACCAACATCAGAAGCCAGACTGTAACAGATTTCCCTGTGCAAGGTTCATGCCCCCCAAGATCGCCTGGATAAAATTTTATCACCTTGGATCTTGATGCTGGGCCTTGGATCCTTCAGGTTTGCAGGTGGCTAGTCCTTGGAGGGTTGGAACAGCTGGATTCTAGGAATACTTGGAAGAAGCAAGGTGATAAAATTTTATTCAACAGATGTCTGCTTGTTACATGTGGCAACCCCAAAATGTGACATGGCTGCTTTTGAAGGCTTATGACATCCGGCGACAATTTGTGATCCGTTGATTGTTGTGATCCGTCGAAATTCTGAGATCCGTCGATGTGCACCGATCTGTAGGTTTTACCATGTGGAGCCTTGACCTTGAAACAATAAACTCTTCAATTCAATGCAAAAGACCAAACTTATGTATGAGGGTTTCACAAGGCAATGACTGCCAAATAGATGGTACTTCAGTTTTTTCTTGTGTAATGTCAGGTGGCAACGCTGAACATGGCCGATGTGATTCTTTTGCAAAGGCCATCCAATCCGGAGTGAGGCGTTCAACTTGGCAAGTTTGTTTGAGCAAGCTGTAGGATGTTCAGAGTTTGCAAGGGGCTGGTGGTGGGCATTGCGTGTTGAGTTTTTTGCAAGCATGCCACACAAGCTTCTGGTTTGAGTGTGTGTGTGTGGACCAATTCCTCATTGTTGTTGAGTGAGTTTGTGGAATATGAGTTTATATGAAAGCAATAGGGCAACTCAAAAACACATGTTGCAATGAGTTTGCAAGTTGATTTTGTGATAGATTTGAACGTCCATTTGCTGCTTTGCCAGGCAAATTTTGGGCACAACAACCTACCACAGGCGTCAGCGCACTTTGGGGATTCCGCTTTGAAAGTGTCGGAACATTCAGATGTTGTTTTAGGCTTTGTCAGGTCCTTAGGTTCCAAGTTTTGATTGCTTACATCGTTTGGCTGTTCTGTTTCTTTCTGTCATCTTTGAGGGTTGCATGACATTCCTTTGGCCCTGCTGTCTCAAGCAACACCTGGGCGCAATCTTGTGCGTGGGAAGTGGAGTTAGCAATTTTCGCAGGTTGACGGCTTTGATCAAAGCCACTCATGGCTCTTGAAGTGAAACAAGAGGTCAAATTGAATGAAGCTGAGCAGCCTGCCCAGCCAGTAAGTCCAAAATCCACAGCAGCTGACAGTGCAATGCTGCACTTTGAAGAGGCCGTTTTGCCAGAGGTGGACAGTACTGGCATTGAGCCGTTCAAAGAAAGTGTCTTGAAGGCTTTGCAGGAAGTGCTGGACCGTTTTGGGTCTGTAACCAATTTCCTGCAGCAGCACCATGGCTCCCCAAGAGAGATGCAGCAGTTGGCCAATAGCCTGCATCACTTGTGCCAAGAAGGATGGACTGAGTGGAAGGTGGATGCCGCCGCTTTGACAGCTTGCTCGCCTGAGTTGAGGGACGCTCCAAGTATCCAGCTTCCTTTGGCAGCCTTTGGTTTTGGACCAATGTGCAGTGTGAGGTCTGTGCCTGACAACCACACTGTTCTTGAGATTGCCGAGAGCATCTTGAACGATGGTTTCATGTCCACGAATCAGCCAGTCATGGCTATGCAAAGCGCTGACACCTTGCAAAGCGCAAACATTGCAGGTGTTCACCCACCATGGACTGGCAAGCTTTTGCCATTCTCAGTTGGATTTTCCAAAGGGAGAACGCGCATCCATGCTCTCTTGGCCATCGCCACCATTGTTTTTGACAATGGAATCGACCTGAAGAAGGCTTGGAATGGACAAGAAACTGTTTCATCATGTTTTGCATGTCTTTTCATGTTGGTTGTAATGGTCTCAAGAACTCACTTTTTGAACCACCATTTCACCAACCTGGGCAGGTTCATCCCCAGCTGGCCAAGTCGATGACTTGCATTCATGTGCAAGTGTTGGAGCACGCATCAAAACAGCAGGAACTTATCTACAACTTCAAGGAATCCAGCCGTGGCTCATTGAGGAAGCCGCCAAGTATCATGACTTGGGCGCAATCGATCAAGCAGCTGAGAGATCAAGGGGCAGAAGTTGATTTGCCTATGATTATCAAGAAGTTCAATGCCGGGACCAACAAATCCCTGCAACTTGTAGGGGCCAAGGCAGTGTCAGTGCGGAACTTGTTGGAATCTGTTCCATCAGAAGCCCTTGCAGTGGTTGAAGGGCATGTTCAAAAGCTTGGATGGGCAAGCAGCTGCTTTTCTGATGATTGCCTCAGCTCAAAGCGCATCCTCCCGACTTATGTGTTCAGGCATCAATGTGGTGGATGTTGGTCCAAACTTGGCAAGATGTCTGATGAGGCTACATTGTTGCTTTTCCGACATGTCATTGCTCTGTTTGAAAGCAGCCCTCCAGGGGCCAGAAGAACCTTCACCAAAGATGAGTTGGAGTCCAAGGCTGAGGAAGCAGCTTTCATCATCAATGCCGGCATGTTGGCGCAATCGGAGGTTCCCTTTTCAGATGACCTTTTGAAGGAGAAGTGGCTAGATCCCTATGCTGCTGCCGATGCCACTTTGGTTTTGGAAGTTCAGTGCACTCTTGGCCAGAAAGATCCTCAGTTCCTGGTTCGGACCATGTCCAAGCTGAAAGAAGCGTGCCAAACTCAGTGTTTTATCAAAAACAAATGGAAAGAATCATAAGTCATAGACACAGGAAAGAATTGCACCGGCAGATTTGCACAAGTGTTTCTTCTTTCTTTTTTTTTGCAGGGTTTTGTTTTGTTCTATTTGAGGATGGACTGCCATGCGACCAACCGGCCAGTCGGTGACACTGGGTCTGAATCTGTGCACATTGCCAACCTCGAGGCAGATGCCTTTGAGTTGCTCAAGAAGAGAATTGAGTATGATTTGAAATGCCTGAAGGCTTACCGCTCGAAATTAGAAAGCCATGAAACAGCAGAGTTTCATGCCCAGCTGACACACCGGAAGAATGCTTACGATGCTTCTGTGACAGCTGCAAAGAAGCTATTGGCCGCCAATGTGAAAGTGCTCACCACCAACCAGCTGCACACTGTCATGCAGGACTACAACAACTTTGTGGACCAGTTTTGCAAGGCCTATGGTTTGCGCAAGGATGCAGTGGTTCAGTTCTTAGTGAGCTGAAAGGAAAGACCAGACAACATGACATGTCAATTTGTACAGTTTTTTGTTTTATGAACATTTGTCACATACTTGAGGTCACTATATCCTTCTTGAACTGGTCTGCCTTATGCCGGGTGAACAACGAGAGGCAACAATTGCAAGCTCGAGCCCTTGCCATTGTGAGCAATGCTCACAGTGGGACACGAAGCCTTGCAGTGGTGATACTACCATTGTTCGGCTATCAAAAAGGCCAATTGTATATGCAGGAACATCACTGCTTAAAGACGCTAAGCAGTGCAGGGCTTCACGTGGATCGAACGTTTACACTTCCGTTTGTGAGCAGGCATGATGCGCGTGACACCCGCCCTCTCAATTACCATGGGAGGGTATTGTCTTCATTGAGCCTCACCGAGAAGGATTGGGCCTTCAAGAATTCCAGCATTGTCCGCAATCAGCGCTGCGAGGCTGCAGATCAACTACCATCGGCTCAGATGATCTTTGTAGAAGACATGCAGCCCGACGCCATGCCATGTACAACAGACCTTGACGGGCTGGTCTCTGGCGCAAAGAAATTTGAGCAAATGGGAAGTTCTGCTTACGCTCGCATGCTGCAAGCGTGTCTCGATGGAGCAAACATTCCTCCCAAGGGCGGTGTGATTGTCCTGGATGCATCATTGTCAGTTGGAGACTGTTTTGATGCTTGGATGGATGTGAAGGGTGATTGGCAGATCCCCAGTGCCTACATTGGTCTTGCAGAAGATGCTGTGGTGGGTGAATGGTTCACAAGAACTCGTGAACAAACTTTGGCCAAGAAGCACATGAACGGGGACATCTCAATTCCTGGCTGTCCTCGAGTTGAGGCCGATTTGCCTGAGGAGCACAAGCACCAGACGCCTCCTGTTCATACTTTGAATGTCCTGCAGCCAATTGGTACCAACAAGACCTACCCTGGCATTCCGGAGTCGTTGACCAAGGACAAGACTGTTCTGCTGTGTTTCTGTGATGTTTCAGAAAAGAAAATTTGGTGTGT
>JAOBYK010670110.1:0-10412 GCA_025434845.1 Phenganax subtilis
ATTGCAAAGCTTTTCCTTATGCGTGTTCATCAGCGCTTGCCTGTAGAAACTTTGCACTATCCTTGGATCCCTAGTTGTTATTTGTTGAGGTTTTTATTTGTCTTGCTAAGGTTGTTGTTGTTGTTGTTGTTGTCGTTGTTGTTTTTCATGTTCTTTCTTATATGATCGAAGTCGTTCTTGTTTTGTTTTCTTCTACGTGCTAACGTTGCTCTTGTTCGTGTTGTTTATGCTGCTTTTGTTTTTATTGTTGACGTTTTCGTTTTGTTCCCTCTTTCTTGTTGTGTTTGCCGTTAAGTTAGTCTTGTTGTTATCATAAATTTTGTTGTTGTTCCTGTTGTTTTTGTTATTCACAGGAATATTCCTATGCAATATTCTTTTATAAACTGGATATACATTTTAAATATGCAAATTACACATCTTCACAAGACTCCTTTGTAATTTTTTTTTAAAGTTGGACTTTTCAAATTGCCCGAGACAAGTTTAGGACGAGTATCTAACTCGTTTTAAAAGTTTTTTTACGTTTGAAATGCAGTTTCTGTGGCAGTTAAAGGCTCTTTATGCTGCCTGTAAAAAAAATTGCGGAGCTGCAACCTCCTGCTTCCTGCATCATCAGTTCGAACATGTGTTAAAAATTTCTGAAATGTTTAAAAATGCATTTTAAAAAGTATTAGGAAAGGTTTCATTGCCTTTGAACGATTCCTTTTACTTTTGGTTGCGTTGTCACGCTTTTCTTTGTTCGTTTTAGGCATAGGTTCCACCCATCCCACTGCAGTGTCATTACTTAAAACCTTGGTGTACCGGAGTTATTATTCTCAGATTGTAGCTTGAAAATAAAATTGGGGACTAGAAATGGTTTCGGGCATGTAGTAAAGACGAGCATGAAAGTTGATGTATATCATAGTTTAAAATAAAGATATCTTTTAAAATACAAGTAGTTTCTAAGAACTATGAGAAAGGCTTTGTGGACTGCTAAGCTTTTGCTTATCGTGTTATCGTTTTGATGTTCGTTGGGCTGGTCTTCTTGGTGGTTACTAGATGCGACTGTACCGTGAATAAAAAAGCTTCCTTGCACCAGTTACAACCAACGCGGTTTGTTGTAAGCCGCATTTTTTCATAAATTAATGAAAATAAAATTGGTAATCAAGATACCATCCATCCTGTTCCCGTAACCATAAGATTAGTCTGATGATATAAAACATTGGCCATCACTGAGGTACGTCCAAAGTGTATATCATGTGTTATAATTTTCAAACATGCCAAATTTTCTCCTGGTAATGGACGGAATGGTATTTTGGAAGAGAGTCGTGGAATTCATCGCCTGCATATTCGATAGCTGTCCGGATAACGGTGATATATATCAGGAGAAGATGATTTGGTTCTTGCTTTGCTCGTTTCAGTTGTCTTGAGAAGCATAAATGGGACGAGATTTTTTACATAGACTCTTGATATGTGCGTTCCATGTGCAATTGCTGGAGACTGAGATATTCCTTTTTGTGGGTAGCCGCTGGGCAGAGCCGCCGCTGCTACTAATGTTACAGCTGAAAGTCTCCGTTCAGATGTCCGTTATCAGAAAAACGTCTGTCCGGTATCAGTCGGTGAGGCTGAGTTGTGAACGAAGGTGTAGACCCTCTCTCCTAATCAGAAGCCTTGTACGTTTATAAAGGTTTACATTTATGGTAAATGTAAAATGAGCTAGAAATGCGCTACATGATAACACGTAAAGAAGGCCGCCGCTGAAATTGGAAACGCAGGCGGAAGTGGGGAGTTATAGAGCCTCAGCAGAGGAGAGGGGTAAGCGACCTGTTAATTCGGTAGATCGTCGCCAATATAAAAGAATTGCCATTATCGCAGCTTTTGTAGTGTGAACGACTGCATAGATTCCTGTCTAATCGGTAAATGTACATGATCGGAATTTTTGAGACGGCAGTGAAACCCGGAGAAGGAATTTGCGTCTTCACGTGTTTTATCAATTTGCGAGTACAACTTGATGCATTAAACACCAATCATTCTTAGGGCGACAATATAAAGTTAGAAACATAGATATGCGTCGATATCATAATCGAATGCAGAGTATTAAACTCATCTTTCAGGAAGTTTGACAATTTATTACAACTACATTTGATGCAGATATTTTCAATGTACCATACAAACAAGCTGGGTACCTTTACTAGCTCCGTTTTGGCAAGACAGGTGTTGAAATTATATAGCGTTAGAAATAATAGAAAAACCAGCATGATATTTCATCGCATATAGCATGTGGTTAGGCGGCTAGCTCGACTCCCGTATTACCTGCTTAGGCTGATTAATTACTGAATGATCACTTTGCAATGACTATTCTGGAAATACGTGAGCACTAATCACAATTTAAGACAAGTGCTGCTTTGCATGATGTTCAAAAGATGTTATATAGTCTTCTACCAAACCGTGTAGCGTACCTATTTTTTAAAGACGATCTCATTCATGTTTTGAATTCTCTGCCTTAATCTTCTGAACACTCAAACCCTACCAAGAATACTCAAACCCTTAACCGGATGAAGTTTTTCCTATTCGCAACGAAATAGCAAGCGAAATTTCTTGTAGCCTGCGTCGCGTCTCAAAGTTGCGTACATGTGGCAGTTACGACATATATTACCTTCGCCAGGAATGTATTTTATTCTCAAAAGTTTGCGTTGTTACTTTGAACTTTTGTCTTGCAGTGTGGAGCAGTGCAGAACGTTCTTGTTCAACAGTATCTTCAAATTTTTTCATATATTTTTTTATATACGGGGTCAGTGCAATGACTAGAAAACTCCAATGATAGCTTACTCATTATTGAATTGTGTGTATTTGATTACTCTATTGTTTATCTGTGTTTATTTGATTACTGTATT
This sequence comes from Phenganax subtilis, assembly GCA_025434845.1. Taxonomy (NCBI): domain Eukaryota; kingdom Metazoa; phylum Cnidaria; class Anthozoa; order Malacalcyonacea; family Clavulariidae; genus Phenganax; species Phenganax subtilis. Next base: position 2,871 of record JAOBYK010670110.1, read on the forward strand.
TGATTACTGTATTGTTTATCTGTTAAGTTATCTTTTTCGATATGCACCTGACACTGTACTTTTGTGTTTTCGTAATTCAAGTTCGCTATGCACTGTCAATGCTGCTTTCACTGCTGACGTTTTGAAAGTTCAAAAAGACCATTTAAATTGCCATGCAGCAGGAAAGATATTTTTAGTTGTTTTTCAAATCCAAAAGTATGTACACAAAACAATATTACTTTTTTACCAATTTTTTTAAAAAACTGGGTTTCAAGGCCAAGCTTACACGCGTAAATTTTTCTTGCAACTATCGTCACAGAGGCAGATGCTTTCAGTGTTACAGTAATGTATGGAGTTTAGTCCTATGTCGGCATTTTTTAGCGTATTTGTTAAAGGTTTGGCCTGATGTTGCGTCGGAAGAAAATGTAACACAGACTGTTTCACTCTGACTCCTGTTTTGATGACATCCGTATATGGCAAAATAGCGATGCAATTAAGTTGCAGCAAAAATTGCGTTATCTCACATGATCTTTGTATTTTAATTTTTTTGTCGGAAAGAACGCTGTAGCGTCTTTATAGTTCTAGCACTTTTGAAATGAATAAACTATTATTATTATTGAAGGAAACAATGAATATATAATGTGAACAATTACGTTGACAATATATTTTTTTTAAAGGGAAGCCCGGGTACACGCAGTTATGCGTCTAGTAATTGTAGATAAAAACTGCGTGTTAAGTTGAAAGGGGAATTTGTATTTAGAAATAAATTGAATTCGATATTTGAACTGCGCGTAAAAAAAAGAGGAAAAGTCGCATGTACAAGCATAGTTTTTGCTCACATTTTGCTGAAAATTGTCAAGGAAAATAAAAACAAGAAACTTTTTACATCAATGGCTCTTGTTATCCAAGGAGCGGTCAAATACGGATTTCCTGCAAAGGTATTGTTTTATAAAGCTCATATTGTTTATTCAAACGAAAGATTTTAACAGTGATCAGAGGTTGTAACTTAGTTTTCACAGTTTTATCTACACGATGCTTTTCAGTAAAAGTGTATGGAATCAACTAAAACCTTTTCAAAGCTATAGAAAGTAAAGGTGACAATTATTTTTTGTTTGGAACTGGTTGAAGAGGCGTTTTTCATTTCTTTTGACCTGAGAAAAATTTAACGAATTAATTGCTTTTTGCTTCCACTCTCTCTGGTTTATCAAGCCAACTCACTGCGCAGTTTTTTTAACATCCTAATTTGCAATTGCCGTGCCCCTTCCAAACTTAGGCACCGCTTTATATTTTGCATGTAAGTTGATTTGTCTGTTCGTTGGTTCGTTGGTTCGTCAGTACGGATCGAATCATAAACATCAATTAGCCTGCTGGCAGGCTGTCTTGCGGGCGGCAGCCCGCAGGTTTAAGCATCATGAGTGGCGTTTGCTGTACTTGTTTGATATATTTTTCGGTGATTTGCTGAACATTTTCATGAAGTTGAAGGAGCTGAAGTTAGTATATGACGAACCTAGCTAGACTTTAGTTACTGCATGATAGGCAGCCAAGGTAGACGTCTTAAAATGCGGTGTGACTTAAAGTCTTATATGCGAGAAATATTTTTATCTTGTTCCATAAAATTTCTGTGGTTGATTTACTTCATTGCCTAAATTAGGTGATGACTCAGTATGTGGAAGTAAACTACAAAATAACTCGTTTACAAATCGCGGTTAAAACTCCTGTTCATTTATTTCGGGCGTTGTTCTTTATTAATAAACTCTTCAATTTTTACTGTAAATTTTTTTCGGCTTTGATGCAAAAATTCGTACTGTAGGTGGAAAATATATATCAAATGCCGATACTCTGTGACCTATTCGCCAATGCATGTTGTGGCAAGTTGTTCAAAACACGAGCGAGTCGAGCAGAAGCGGGCCTATATAAAGGCAAATGCCAAATCCCAAAAGGGCACCGCATTATAGTACTGTGTCTGGTTATAATGGTATTCTTACATGGACGTATTGAGTAAATGAATGCTATTGCAAACTGTGAAAGCAGGGATATAAAACGGTGGGTTAAATTTAAACCTAGGTTAACTGCTAACCCACCTTTGAACAACCAGCCCCAGAATAGCAAATTCGTGGTATTTCTTGCTATCCAGCAAGGTATTTCTAGCTACCCACCATACTTATTTAAGCATTATGCAGCAACGTCATAAAAGCACACATCGAACGACATGCAGCTATAGAGAGATAAGAAAAAGCTGTTGCTCACCAAACAAAGCGATACGCTACGTTACGCTACCATACGGGCGAAGTGGAAAACCGGCTTTATTCCCATCAACAACTTTTACTGTGGTTTGATCACCTCAAAACAATACTAAAACTAATTTAAGTCTAATATTATTGCTTAACTATTCCAGCAGTTCTTCTTAGCACAATAGAAACCATTCACCATGGTCAAAACGACATTTCATGCAATTGTTTTATACTCGAGTCTCAATAACCTGACGGACTTAACAAATACTTTTTTCACTATTTATAAGAACAATATAGTTATGTTCATTGCTTTTGTATTACACGATAACATGAAGTTTTGTAAAATGTTTTTAGCTCGAGAAGACCCTAATAGCGCACCATTAGAAATGCCAAGCAGATTCTATTTCACTGGCGGTTGTAATGATCTAGAAGTTCAAGAAGACTTGAAAGACAGGTTCATCGACATAATCAACGATCCGGTGAATTTCCTTCTCTCGTTTTGTCTTGACCATCAACACTGTAAATCATAAAATCGCAGAGAATCCTGTGGCACCACAGATGCCATAAGGAGAAAAAGGAGACGTCGAAATACGTCAGTGGAGGTAAAAATTTAGATGTCTTGTTTTTGTTAATTGTTGCGGTCCGTGGTTGTCTTGCTACGGTTATTGTTTTTGTTGTTCTTAGGCTTGTTTTTCATATTGTTTTTTTTTTTTTGGTTGTAGTCGTTAATGTTTTGTTATCTTCTACGTGCATGCTAACGTAGCTCTTGTTCGGTGTCGTTTGTGTTCCTTTTGTTTTTTTTGTTGACGTTTCCGCTGTGTTCCATCTTTCTTGTTGTGTTTACCGTTAAGTTGGTCTTGTTGCTCTTATCATTAATTTTGTTGCTGTTCCTGTTGTTTTTGTTGTTTACAGGAATATTCTTATGCAATATTCTTTTTCATTGGATATACATTTTAAATCTATTGTACTAATTACACATCATCACAAGACTTCACTCCTTTCAAATTTTTAAAAATTTGGACTTTCCAATTTGCCCGAAACACATTCATGACGGGTATCTACTTCCTTTGGAAGGCTTTTACGTTTGAAACTCAATTTTTTGTGCCAGTTCATGGCTATTTACGCTGCCTGTAATAAAATATTGTGGGGCTTTAGCCTCCTCCTTTTTTCATCCACAAGTAGAAACATCTCTTTAAAAAATACTAAAATGTTTTAAAATGCATTTTATAAAGTAATATTCTCGTTTTGGAATAGTTTCACTTGACCTGAACCAATTCTTTTACTTTTATATTTGTCGTCACACTTTTTTTTGTTCGTTTTAGGCATAGGTTCCATCCATCCCACTGCAGTGTCGTTACTTGAAACCTTGGTTGCTACGGAGTTATTCTCAGATTGTAGTTTCAAAATGAAATTAGGGCTAGAAATGGATTCGGGCATGTAGTAAGGACAAGCATGAAAGTTGATGTATATCATAGTAGAAAATAAAAATTTCCTTCAAAATGCAAGTAGTTTCTAAGAACTACGGGAAAGGCTTTATGGAATGCTGAGCTTTAAATTATCTTATTGTGGTATCGTTTTCACGGTTTTTGTTCGTTGTACTCGTTGTGTTCGTGGTACGATAGCGCCAAGTCTTGTGTCTGTCTCTATAGCAACTTAAACTCCCTACAAAATATCCCTATTGTTGAGAAATAAGCAGCGGTTCATTCCTAATTCATGAAGTGAAAAGACGTTGCTTAGACTTTATTTTGGAAGCTGTAGACCAAGTTGAAAAGCGTCTACCAGCCACACGCAATTTATTGAAAGGTCTAAGCGCCCTTCATCCAACTAAAGTGTTGAAAGTAGCAACAAGAGTCGCTGTTGATCAGCTGCCACTTCCCCATCTACAACTTGAAAAAGTCAACGAGAACGAAGAGCAATACAGGAAACTTGTACACCGCGACTGGAAAAAAGATTCAAGCTTTGATGGCACCATACCAGATACAGCGGTTGCATTTTGGTCCCGTGTTGCCCAGATTCAAACTTCACTTGGGGACAAACCATTTGAGCAATTAGCAACATACTCCTTGAATTGCATCACTCTTCCCGTAAGTATGCTGTAGTGGAGAGGACATTTTCATTGCTAGCAGCAATCAAGACCAAGCAACGCAACAGGATGAAATTAGAGTTGCTGAATGCAATAATTCGTATTCGTTCGAAGCTTCAGTTTGGAGAAAATTGCTGCGTGGACTTCAAGACGACAAGGCAAATGCTGGAGCTGTTTACAGCTAAACAGTTGTATGATCCCTGAGAGGAAAACCGTTGACTCGCTTTCTGGAGCATTTGATAGGGACATGCAGATTAACACTAGAAGAGATGTTTAGTAAGATTTGTATCATAGCTAAAAGACATTTTAATTACATTGCTGTTGTGTACAAAAGTACAAGTATAGTGTATCGATTATAGTGTCGATATTCCAACATTGATTCATGCGGGTAATAGGCGCGTTATTAGCAGCTAACCTCATTTTGTATCCTCTTTGCAAAACTGTTGATTCGGGATTCGGCCTCTTCGTTCATTTTTGCCTAGACTGCGGGGGGGGGAAGTCCTTCGTCACTGGTAAGAGTTCAATTTAACCTCATTTTGGAATTTTAAGCCCCGTCTACACGAGCAAATAAAATGTGACAATTTCTGCGTGACCATTTTTATTTGCTCGTGTAGACGAGCAAAATTTAGCAATTTTTTTGTGGCATATGCATTTGCCGAAAAGCTATGTGACAAAGAAAAATTGTCACAAATTATTTGCTCGTGTAGACGAGGCTTTTGCAATTTTGGTAGTTTGGCTTCTTTTTGTCCAATCTGGCCTCCTTTCATACGGCTTTTGGCTCCCAGCATGCCCTTGGAGTCTGGCCACCCTGGAATAATTAAAAGTAATGCATATTTACAGATAAATATGGCGGATAGAAGGAGTGACTCTTTGTGGCACAAAGTGAACGCAAATGTTGTGCACAGTAAGTTCAATGTGCACACAAACTATCTATAAAGCAATCACAATAGACGTAGACTACAAGATTTTCAGGTTTTTGGGTTTAGTCGGTCGACGAACTTTATGAGAGATCAATATATAAGTCGACGTATACGAGGGGAACTTTTCATTGGGAAACATGCTATATCATCTGAGCTATCTGGTAATTACATTCCAAAGAACGATTTTTGCGAAACTCACCATGTATTCAGACATGACTGTGAATTGTCTCAACCTAGTCGAATAACTATACGAGTTTTCATGTGTCAAAGAGAGTAGAGAGGTTAGACGATTTGTTTACGTACGTTTTGTTTTGTTCGATGTGTAATCATGTTAAATGTTATACACGCTTAGGGTGTACTGTTATGTAAGTATTAGAAAGTATGAAAATAGAACACAGTTTTTGTTTAATTGTTTTGAACAAACTTCTCAAAGTCGACCATTATGTACTTGTAACAAAGTCATGAGTTCTTGCAATAGTGAGACTCATGTAGAAAATTATTACAAATATAAATAAGCAGACACAGAAAGAAATCCTGGGTTTCCAGTATATAATGAGCTGCTTTTCGAGCAGAATGCAAGACAGCAATGTATTGAAATGAGTTTTTGCTCTTTGATTTACAGTAATACAAATGGTGCATAGTAGCTCTGCAAATGACCTTTTACAAATAATGAATACTGGAAACAAATTGTACTAAAGTTTATCACAACTGGTTAGACAGGCATGTTTAATGCACTCAGAATTACCACCAATAATGAATGTGTTTGTTGTTGATGATCAGTTAGAGTGCAGTGAAAGGTACTCTGGTGTACACATAGTTCAGGAAGAAATTTCAATAGAAGAATATCATTACTGCATCTCTCTCTGAAAAGAGCCTTTGAGTCTCTCATACTTTATAACTACACTAATTTCATATTCACAGTAGGAGTGTCACCATCTATTGCACTGGTGTCGTGTTGAAAATATTTGATTCTCATGCTAGAGATTTATGCGGTATAATCATTCTGAAGGTACATGTTTTGAAGTATCATCTCTTCCTCTTTTAATACATTATTTCCAGAGTATTTGAGTTAAAAGGTGTACAGGTTGAGAGAGTTCAAAATAGGATGCCTCATGACAGTATAAATGGAACAACAACATTCAATCAAAGTTTTGCTATTGCTGTTCTTACTCTATCATAAAACCATGTAATTACTGGAATGCCAACACATTACATGCTGTTATGAACAATGGCAAAAAAATGTGTGGTAAGTTGAGTTGTGAAACATTGCGATATAGTATCATCTGTTGATTTACCAAGAAGCATGGATGCATGTATGTGGACTTGAAATAAATTTAAATATGGTATTTGAGAGTGAAGACTATTAGCCGATTCACCTCAAAGCAAGTCAAGTATTGAAACTAGCATAATCAGGGTTTGTGCAGGTTTAAGCTGTTCAAAATTAAGGACTTTTCAAGGACAGATTTCCAAATTTTCAAGGTTATTTCCGAACGCAAGGTTCATGAAGAACGAGCATGCGATGCACCACTTGCATGGATAGCGGAAAAATATCTGATTGATTTCATGTCATCAATTATATTGTGGACATTGAAACCAAAATGGCGGCAGTATCAATTGGAATATTTTCAACATTACTTGTTCAAATTAGACCACCTTCGAAGTTGGGACATTACCGGAATTTTTATTTACTACATTTGCATAGTTTTGCGTTATTTTCAAGCACTCTTCAAGCACTGGCACAGACTTTAAGCTTTTTAAAGACTTTTCAAGTGCCCTTGAAACGTATTTTTCAATTTAAGCACTTTTTAAGGATTTCAAGCACCTGCACAAACCCTGATAATAAATAATAGTGAATGCACAGGATTCTTGGTATAATTTTTTTCTTTTTTTTGTATCAGTTGCATCTTTAAAATGGCTATAAAATCTCAAAATATGTGTATTCTCTCTTGTTTTATAATGAAGGAGATGACCCTTCTATTCTATATACTAAAAGTATAAATGGAACAGCTTTTCTTCTCAATGCTAATAGGAATATACTTTTGGTATCATACATACAGGGGTATAACATTAATAAAATAATGCCTTTCAGATTGAAATTATTGAAAATTATAAGCGATTTGATTGTTTTAAATTGCTTTGAGTTATAATACGTCTAAGCATACCTTTTATATGAAAGTGATCAGTTATGACTTCATTTTAATGCATGCTGTTAACTGTACAGCATATATCATTCAGCTGATCGTAGCTACGTACAGGGACGCCGGACAAGCGGTAGGGCAAGGGGGGGGCGATGCTATCGTAAGGGCAATCGACAGTGAGGTTTTTGCCA
>JAOBYK010670221.1:0-10409 GCA_025434845.1 Phenganax subtilis
CAACTGTGTGTTCATATGGAAGGCAGGCCAGCCCGGTATCCCGGGATCTCGGCACAAGCAAGCCGAGATCTCGGTGATGTGGGATAGAAATTTTCCATATGAACATATATATCCCGGTGAGCTGGGATAAAAACCGGGATAAAAACCGGGATGAAATGGCTCATATGAGCAGGCCCTTATTATACACTAGAGTCACCTCATACTATTGCTAGATAACGTCATGGTGCTGGTGTACGAGAGAATCCATAATTATGCGTCCATGCATATAGGGGATTTTCTGTATCTGTGATATTTGAGTGAACGAAGATTTACAGTTTATCTGCTCATGTAAAATCTTCATATTCCAAGTTCTTTAACTTGCAGATACGGTGGCGTCACATTTGGCCACAAGATCGATGTTCCCTTCAGATTTCGTCGCGGTCCAGATGCTCGTAGACTTGTTGCCCCTGAAGGAATCAAGGTTCGAATTTTCTTATTTCATATCACTGTGTTTTTCAGTCAGCTGTGCTGTACACAATAGAACTAGCAAAGATAAATACATTTTTATGAGATACTCAAGTACCACATAATTACATAACTATTTCTAATTTCCAGGCTTGGTACAATAACAAAGGTTATCATGCGATGCCAACTTTCCTGAGCGTCGCAACAAACACGTTCTTGCGAGAAAGAGTCGAATCCAAGGGCAAAAACCCAAGGAAATATGGTACGCTCTCTGAAAGTTTTTCATTCACCCCATCATCGAATAGAGATTTTCATTTAGCTATCATTGAATAAAGAGTTTCGTTCAATTAAAGTTTGTGGCCAACTATACAACCACTTTAATTAGCAGTAGTAATTGTTTTAGTTCACTATGTCCAAAGTTGACTATATTGCTCAAGGAGAAAAACAACCTTGTACTTTACTGAAGCATACATGTATAATAAATTGACTTATATAATATGTAGCATTATTTCTTTCTTGCTGCCAGGTATAACCACTTACAATCATCCCATGAATTTGACGGAGGCTGAGCTTTCTGAAGAAACACTGTAAGTCGCAGCTTTGTTGACATTGTATGCTGTGATAAAAACTTGAAATAAGTGCATCGTACAATTACTGGAAAGATGATCAACGTAGGTTTAGCACGATTGATTGTCGTTTCAGGAGAAGTATGGCAAGAACTGACCTGGTCATGGCGATCTTTGTAATTTTCGCACTTGCTTTTGTTCCTGCAAGTTTTGTGGTCTTTCTTATTAATGAACGAGTCTCGAAAGCCAAGCATCTGCACTTGGTTTGTGGTGTAAAGCCAGTGGTGTATTGGGTGTCCAATTACTTTTGGGACATGGTAAGCTCATCGTGGCTTTTCGTTTGCGTAATGTTGCGTAATGTTTGCCTCCTCGTCAGGCCCCGAAGGCGTGTTATTTACTAAGACACCTGGGAAGAATATGAAAATGGTGAATTCAAAATGCTCAAATGCTTTTGAATTGATTTGTGTTTGTTTCTATTTAGTGTAACTATTGTATTCCCGCACTATGTTGCATCTGTATTTTCCTCGCTTTCCAAGAAAAGTCGTATACATCTGCGGACAACTTTGGTCCAACTCTGTTGTTGCTATTGTTGTATGGGTAAGTAGAAGAAAACAGCTTCACGTAACAACTCCATGAATTTGTTTCGTCTTACGTAGCTAGGATTGAACATATATTTAATATCCATATTTTTTTGGCAGTTGGTCTATAACTCCCCTCATGTATCCAGCTTCATTCGTCTTCGAAGTCTCGAGTACAGCTTACATAACTTTGATTTGTGTCAATCTTTTCATTGGAATGAACACGACTATTGCGACTTTTGTGCTCGAATACTTTGACGATGATGCGGTAAGTGAAATGCGAAAGAACATTTTCGCTTATTCTTAAACGCCCTAACTACAAAGATCCTGCTTCCCCTCCCGTTCTTCTTCAAAACTGCGACTAGGACTTTGACTAGAAAAGCAAATACTTTGAAACTTAGATTGTTTTAATTATATAGAAGTTATGACAATTTTCTTTTGTAGGAGCTGCAACTCATTAACAGTTTCCTGAAAAAAATATTTTTGATTTTCCCAAATTATTGTTTGGGAAGAGGGCTTATTGATCTGGCAAAAAATCAAATATTTGCTGACGTTTACAAGAGATTTGGTGAGTTTGCATGATCTGGGAAGAATGATTTTTTTTGCATTCGAACAAATATCAGTTTCTGTCGGTTTAATATGAAATGTGATGAAACTCGTGAAACTTGTAATATTTTTGTCATTTCTAACAAATACATCATTCCTAACATTGTATCATGTCATTGCAATGAAGAACAAGTCTATATATACTTTGGTAGCCTAATATTGCTTTGATCTTTTATTAATCTCTGAAAAGCTGTAAATAATCAAATGATATTTTTTAATGCTTGTATTCATCATGCACCATGTCGTGAATAAATATGTCCGTTTGTTTGTTTTTAACAAACATTTTTTTACCTATAGGTAGCGATATATTTAAAGATCCACTTAGTTGGGACATTACTGGAAGAAATATCATGTCCATGTTTATCTCGGGTTTTGTCTACTTTGCCATTACTTTGTTGATCGAGTACAAGTTTTTCATTCCAAGAAGGTATACATCTTTGTAAATATCTTTGAAAACATTGCCTATACTGTACTGCGCTATTTGATCTTTGTCCGACCTGCTTCTGTCGGACGGACGCTGAAACTTGCTTGTACAATTAGGAAAGTGATTGGTGACGCGTGTGCAAGTGCGGAGGGAGGTGACGAAGATGTGGACAGTGAACGACAACGAGTGATAAATGGGGATGCAGATTCTGAATCTCTACGTCTTGTCAACTTAACTAAGGTTAGAATAAAACTTGAAGATTTGCACACTGCAATGGTCAAAGACGTTAACTCTACACCCTTCAATGGAATGTCGTGCTGTTTTGATCATACTTTCTTAAAATGAATAGTATAATTTCAACAACATTGCGTAGAGGAAAAGGGGTATAAACGGAAGAGAACAACTACATTTACTGTCTTGAATGCATCCAGTAAACCTAAAAACAAAAAGAGGGCCGAGTCTCTTTGCTCTCGATGATAACTGGTTGAGATGATCTAGTTAATATATGCTGCTCTTTATGCTATGAGGCACATTTTTAAACTTGAGTTTCTTGCTAGGTGTACAAGTCCAGGTTTGGTCGCAACAAGAATGTTGCCGTAAAGCAACTCTGTTTGGGGGTTCCTCGTGGACAGGTAGAATATTAAGCAAGGTTTTCGAAATTTTGTTGTAATGAAGCTTATGAGAGAAATCCAAATTTGGCGTGCATGTTTGTTCGTATTTGAGAAGTTGTAGTTTCCAACGTGTCTGTGTTTTTCAGTGTTTTGGTTTACTTGGTGTAAATGGTGCTGGTAAAACAACAACATTTAAAATGTTAACTGGAGATATTGGAGTGACGAAAGGAGACGCGTACATCAACTCACACAGTGTGGTAGATGATATTTTGGCCGCAAGACGAAGTATGGGATATTGTCCACAATTCGATGCTCTTAATGACCTTCTCACAGCCCGCGAACACCTGAAACTTTATGCCCGCATTAGAGGTATCCAGGAAGAAGATATTAATCAGGTCACAGACTGGTGTCTGCGCACACTCAATCTCCTGCAGTACGCTGACCGTTGTGCTGGAAAGTACAGTGGAGGGAACAAGCGCAAGTTATCTACAGCTATATCTCTAGTTGGAGAATGTCCAATAATTTTTCTGGTAAGTTTGTTGAAACTTTCATGTCTAGTTGTGGGTGCGATTTCTATATAACACCCGATTTACATTTTATCATAGGATGAACCTACTACAGGCATGGATCCTAAAGCAAGAAGGTTTTTATGGAAAGTTATTTCAGATATTGTTAAAGATGGACGCACAGTAATTTTAACCTCGCACAGGTAATGATACTACTCACGTTTTCGCATACTACTTTCAAACCGAAAAATTTTCACATAATGGGCCAACATAAAGGGCAATTCTTGAACTACACATGAACGAAATCCTTCGCCCCAGCTTAAAAAAGGATCGTAAAATAAGTAACATTTGCATAGTTTGGTTGCAAGATGTTGTAGAACTTCACAGGGCTATATTTCGCATTTTTCACAACATTTCTCAACCAAACTTTGCCATTTAAATTATTTTACAATGCTCTTTTAAGTTTTGATAATGGATTTCGTCCTTCTCGTCTAGATCAAACTTAATCAATTGCTGGAATTGCCCATATAAAAGTAATGCTTCAGTATTTTCTGAAAATTGTTTTTTATTTTGCAGTATGGAAGAATGTGAAGCTCTCTGCGGCCGTATTGCTATCATGGTCAATGGTGAATTCAAATGCATGGGAACTCCTCAACATCTTAAAAACAAGTTAGCGAAATAACTATGAAATAGATACTCTTAATTTTGGCTATATTTCAAATGTTCAACATGTCCTTGTTTCAGGTATGGTGATGGCTATACAGTAATTCTTCGTATTTCGGGAGTGATGCCTGACTTGGAACCTGTGAAGAATTTCATGGAAAACACATTTTTGGAGTGTGTATTGAAGGTGAGGGAAATTGCCGACAGCAAGGATGCTATTTCAGGCGCTTTCTCGGTAGACCGAGCGACCTCACTGGCTTACTCTACAGCCTGAGCCAGCCCCTTCAACACAAATTCTAGGCATGATTTGAACTCATTTTCTGCAGGATCAACATCACAATATGCTGGAGTATCAGCTCCACAATGAAAACACATTGCTATCTTTTGTCTTTGGTGAGCTGGAGAGAAATCGCGAGCTGCTGAGAATTGAGGAATACTCCGTCAGTCAAACAACTTTAGATCAGGTACGTTTCTGTTTTCCTAGTTCTCGTTAACACGCTGCGCATATTCTCAGCGTACCAAAGGAAGCCCAGCAAAGTCAGTAAATAGGTGAAAATGACAATAAAAGATTTAATTTGTTAGAAATTCAATAAAAAAAATCTATGTATTACCGTGAAAATGCTGTAGGAACTGCTTTTGTAGCTATAGGCGAAGTTCAGTCTTGCGCCATATTGGCAATGAGGTAACTATACATATATACGTCGCGTTACGTCATTGCCAATATGGCGCAAGACTGAACCAGACTGAACTTCGCCCGCCTATAGCTACAAAAACAGTTGCTACAGCATTTTCACGGTAATACATAGATTTTTTATTGAATTTCTAACAAATTAAATCTTTTGTTGTCATTTTCACCTATTTACTGACTTTATTGGGCTTCCTATGAGCGTTACCCCTTATAAATGATTAGCATGCAAGAAGACTACACTGGAGCTATCAAAGCAGCCGGCACGTTTTCCATAGATCTAGCTGCAGTTTTATCTTACTTCTGATCTGAGTGCTAAAACTCCTAATCAATCTCAAAGTACACAGTGATAATATTCCTGCACAGCCTATTCGGCTCCCATATTGCAAATAATATTGAAAGTTTGCTAGATACCACGTACTTGTTGTCATTTTAACATTGCATTGTATTTGTTTGTGTGTAGGTATTTATAAACTTTGCAAAACAACAAACAGACGGAATTGAGACAGTGCCATCATCGGCAGAACAGTCAGAGCCAAGCACTCCAACAATTGTACAGCCTGTGCAGGTATAACACGCACCTATGATGACAGACTGATGATCAGGTGAAGATACCATTATTCGTGTATATATATAATAAAGTAAGTGCACGGACTTTTACAATTGTTTATTAGAAGCAGTTCTTTTAGCAAAATATTTCAAATGTAGGATTTTGATTTGAAAGTTAGGAATTTTAATGGATTCAATTGAATTGTAGATCAATGTGTTTTGAAGACTATAATTTAAAATATGTATGTTGTGTCAGTGTATTCAATGAAGTTTGCATTGTAGGCCTCTCTGGCGTTAATGTTGTATTATACCACAGTTGTGTAAATTAATTGGAATTACGTTAGACTCATCAGATTGTCTATCAAAAATATTTAAATGTAAAACAAATAATCATTGTTTTTACCGAGGGTATACGAAATTTGTATATTTTCGGATAACTATGGCACGTGTGGAATAAAGTTTTACAGACATCGATCTCTTTGCGCGTTTGCTGTTTTTTCTGCTTAAACTTCAAAACATTACAAACCATTCCCAGAAAAGTTTCACCTATCTAATAATTAGATTAAAACTCTGTCCACGTTTCCAGCGTACAGTGTGGTACAGCCAGTGAACTATATGTACATGGAAGATTGACTGCAGCTCAAAAAGTGAAGCCAAATATGACGGAAAATGAAGGGGTTCTTGTGCGTCAGTTTCAGTTTGGACCCACGCGGTCAACTTTTTTCTGGGCCACGTCAGTAAGGGAACTGAAACTGACGCACAAGAATGCCTTCAATATCCGCCATGTTTGGCTTACCTTTTTGATTAATGCAATCGACTGAAGTCAGCCTTCCGTGCACATAGTTCTTTGGGTACAGTAATACATCACTGTGTGTGACGTCACGGCCGAGACAAATGTGACTTTACTGCTTGGACGACTAGTGATAGTTTTACATCTCGCTAATGTAGTCTGCGTACACCATAGTACCATCGCAAGATGATAATAAGACGCTATCAAAGACGTTCTCTAAGCAATCTCTTACAAGCTCGTATTCCCCTAGAGGATTATCATTTACAGCAATTTCACGAAGTTTCCTCGGCCATGTTGTCAAAACGTTTGCCAAGTGGACGAGGGAGCTTGAGCTCACGCGGTTGCAGCTAAAAAAAGAGAAAGTTTAACGTCACTTGATTCAGATGTAATTGTTCTTCACCAAACTTCTGATTTAGAAGTACAATTAGGTTCGATGTCGCCTCTAGTTGTGTATCTCAACGTGTAGAAACTTTTACCTCAAACCAAGAGTGTGTAAAACAGATGTCTTCTTATCACTAGCAAACACCTTACTCAACTGATATACCCCAGCATCACCTGAAAAAAACAAAACATCGAAATAACAGTATAAAAAATAAATCGCTAAAATCAGCACCATCGCGATTTTCTGAATTTTAAAATGAGGAGTACGAAAGACAGATAAGAGTTACGAACCTAATCGATTTCCAACCAGTTGCAAAACTTCCAAGAATTTATTCGAAGACAATGCTAGCACTACATCATCTGAAATAACTAAGAAAATGAATTTTATTCAATAATTTTTGGATCACCATACAAATATGTTATACTTTCTTAACTTATATTTTGTTGACAGCATGAAAAAGAGTACACTTTCTCTGATACAGTAAGGTCTATAAAGCCTGGCAATAACCTACTGATTATTGAGTAAAACTTATAAAAGTGCTTCTTCAAGGGTAGCAGAGATATACAGAATGAACTGATCGTAATTTAAGACTTCGTCACGCATGCGAGACCTGACCGTACAATTTACCTTCTATTTCGCAATAAGATAAATCCAAGTACACCAAATGACTTCTTGCAATGAGATTACGCAAACTGCCATTTTGAACTGTTTCAAATACGTTATCGCGTAATTCCAACTTTTTTATTGATGTATTGCACTGTTGCGAATCACTTCCTATCAAGAAACAACCTTGTGATAAATATCAAATAACATTAAGTGTATCTTGTCGCCTCAAAGTTTTTTTTATCTAAGTTTAGTGGCCTGGTGGCCCGTTGTACGAAAGCCGAATGACACATGGCATGCTGGGACACCGGTTTCTGCAACCTATACGAAATATATTGGAAGACATGGAAAATTTCCATTTCATCGCTTTTGAGCTTTGAAAAGTATTGTTACCCACCAACTCTCTCCTTCACGGTGGTTTGTCAGAGTACATAAGTCTTTTTAAATCTAGATTACTGTAATTAGAGTTAGAGGGCTAACGTAGAGCTACAACCGCGCAGCTTTAGGCGGCCAAGTTCAACGACTACACTCAAATGCACAAAGATTTATACCTGAGATAGCATCGAACATGAGAGAAATATTGTTCATCCTCAGTGAATAGGAACTAATGTGAAGATGTCTTATACTTCGGTTTCGTGACAGCGATTTTGCTAAGGATTTATATGTACTATTAACTTTTGAACAAGTGATGTATAAAGTTTCAACGCCGCTAGTTATGTATCGATGTCCCATAGAGTTTGTTCCGCCTTTCATCGAATCAATATGACCAGACGCGGAAGATTGTTGATCATCGCATTTAATAACTTTTTCTTTGTTCTTTTCCTGATTGTACGTCTGGGCCAAACTTGTATCCAAATGTTTTGAATTAACGCAAGGTTGCTTAGCGCTTGGTGACACTCGTTCTTCGCAAAACGAGCAAACTCCTAGCGCCTCTCCCAGCATATCCGTGTTCTCAACTATGGACCCCGCCAATTGTAACGTCCACAGTCCTTTGCGTGCAATTGTCGTCCGACAACCCTCGCAAGATTGAGCAAGCATATCACAAAACATTTCCACCTGTTTCTTACTAATCTTCTCATCATTCTCGTAAAGTAGATGGCGTAGCGAACCATGAAACACAAGTTCTTTTATGCTTGCTACAACATCATTTACGGCAGGAAAATCACCAGAGATATTTGCCGATAGTTCAAGGAAACGTAATCTGCAAAAGGATCTCAGTTCTTCCGAAAATACTTTACAGTCAGCGTTATTCCTTATAAAAAGACATGAGCGTAACTGGAGATGAGTCAAACCGTGTGCACCAAATTGATTACTTGGCTCCAGTTTCCACTCTGTTTGCAATGTATCTTTATCCGAGCATGCACCTTCTGATGTAGCACTCTCTGAAAATATATCATCATAAAGATCATCATCGGTTGCCAGGCAAGTTGTGTCTTCTGGTTGATCATTTTCATGTAATTTCTTCCAGTGTTTATTCGACCTGCCTACTTTCCCGACATCTTTATTGTTATAAGTCGTATCATTTTTCGCGCTGCTGTTACACTCCGAGGAACACAGAGCTGTATTCTCAGCTATATTCCAGTTCGAGTCCTCTTGTTCTAGCTCATCATCTAGTGAGTCTAGTGAGATTGTAGACTTATCATCTTCAAAAATAGACTGTCCACCCAAAGGTGTTGAGGCATCCATTGACTGTGATTTACTTAGAGTTTTAAAAAGCCCACCAAGTTTTTCTATGTCCTCGACTTTACAATGACATAATGAAAACGATTTTAGTTTGTTGTCAAGTAATACGTCCAGAATGTGAATCAAAGCTTCTATGCCGTGTTCATGGAGCTGGGTCATCTCAAAGTGTTCTAGGACTGGTGCGAGTTTTAAAAGAAGATCTGGGTGTTTAGCGAGATATATGCACGTTGCATTATGGCTAAGACGAAGTCTCGAAAGATGTTTGATGCAAATGTTCAACACGTCATCGCAATCGGGTTGGAAACTACCCGTGAGATGAAAATTTGTTTGTTGCACTGGTCTGTACAGTTCTTTATTCAGTTCATCTGCGCAGCCATCTACACAAAACCAATGCAGAAACAAATTTAACTTTTATAACGATCAATGGAAAATTTTACTAATGTTTTAAAAAATCGCTATTCGGTGGATAGTGCAATCCACCTTTCGCACAACCGGTCCCTGACATCTATGGTAGATATTAAAAGCAAACAATTAGTACCAAGGAAACACGTTCCAATTTCTTTACCCTTTTGCGCCAGTGCATGAATTAACATAAGAAAATGTTTCTCAAAATAACGCACTTTCCAGTAACCGGAATCTTGCGACATACTTAATGCACCAATGACAATATTTGATTGGGTGAAACGATTTGTGAAGTGATGTTCCCACAATAAATCCGTTGAAATGCCTGGCAATTAAAAGTAATTAAAATTTGTTAACTATAGAAAAAGTGACAGTATAAAGACTGGAATAAAAAAACGAAGATATATGGAGAAATGTCTGAAAGAGCGTTACATATTGCAACACAAGGCACTGTATACCTCTGAGATGTAAGTATCCCTCATTTTCAGTGGCTTCCAGATGAAATGGACTTAACTTAACAACAATGTGCTCAAGAACGTGCTTTGGCAAATCTATGTGAGAGAATATTTTCAATCAGAAATTATGATGCTTGATTCATTTCAGACAGCAAAGGCACATCAGCATTGCTGCAATATGCTGCTTAAAGGGTCCATTATTAACTAATTGTCAACGGTTTATAGTGTGACCATGCTTCTATGAAATATGGTTTCTCGATGCAAAGCAGCTTGAATATTGTGTCAAACCTTTAACATATCTCTTGTTAATATTATGAAATTCAGAGCTTATTACATTGAGACATATTTCATACAGAGACTCCATTTCAAAGGAACTCTCATCACTTTCGTCGTCCGAAATGTCCGCCATGTTTTTTCTTTACCCCAGGCCCTCAAACACCCGATATTAACAGTTCACTGAAG
>JAOBYK010670332.1:0-10409 GCA_025434845.1 Phenganax subtilis
ATTGTAAAGCGCTTTAGAATATTTCACATAATTTAAGCGCTGTATAAATTCTAAATTATTATTATTATTATTATTATTATTATTGTACACTACGTATATATTAATGACAGTAGGCGACTATGATTTCTTTTTCAGGACTTTTTGGTTTTTCATATAGCTACAATTTCCACGCAAAAACGTTGCATGCTACAATTATGGACCTAGCATATCGGTATAGATATCTTATTAAATGACAGTTATTCCACTAATAGTGGATAAAGTCCTCTTAAACTACCTTGAAGTACCCCTCCTTCTCACATAATAAATTGTAAGTTGCTTTCTCGAAAGCATGAATTTGACAGTTATCTTGATTGTATAGGTTTGGTTTCAAAATCGTCGTGCTAAGTGGCGCAAGAAGGAGAAAACGTGGGGAAATACATCCATCATGGCGGAGTATGGTCTTTATGGTGCCATGGTGCGACACTCGTTACCGCTGCCACCTCACCTTGCAGAGGCGACCTCTGCTAGGTGGTTGCTGGGAATGTACAAGAAAGCAGAACAAGCCTCTGATAGGAAAGATGAAAACAATGACGAAGAAGAGACTGCAAGAAATCTGAGTATCGCTACTTTACGAAAGAAAGCTGAAGCACATTGTAAAAACTTATGTGTTGACAGTACCTCTGATCATGAACACAAGAATGATGATTTTCTTCATAAAATTCAAAAATGACTGGACATGCAGTGCTGTGTTAGTATACGATTTGATAAAAAAAGTATTATTACCTGGTACTATAGCTGGCCTAGTATGTACATTCTCCGTTATTGCTTATTTACTACAGATGACATAAAAATAATCTACACGTACTCTTTAATTAATGCTGCTGATATGCAGACAGAACATTTTATCTTAAAAAAGTATTCATGATGTCATAATGCTCGACAACCTCGAATTTATTCGACTTTGCGCGCGTAATTTCAAGTGAGGGTTTATAAGGGTTTATATGTTCTTTGAATGGCTGCATCACAAAACCCTACATTTATTTAGGGTTCACTCAAATTTCTGCGACGATTTTTAAGTAACAAAAGCCAAACTGCTCTAAATGTGTAAGTACATCTTGTTGTTTCAGCATAACTGAAATATTGTTTGGTTCATATATTTTGCCATGTACCATAATGCTAGATGTTTCAATTTTTCAATATTCGGCAAAGTTGGCAGTAGTAAGGGCAAGTTTTGAATTACATGGAGCGGGTTAATAGATTGGATTTTAAAATTTTTTACGATAAACTGCATGCTAAAATTAGCAGCGTTGTCGCGGAAGGACTCGCGCAGTTCGCGAAATAACTTGCATATTCGCTTACAAGTGCACAGTCAAGATATCCCATATGGAACATTGAAGGCAACGAGTAATTTTTCAGCGTGTTTTCCACAGGCAGAATTTTCCGTGCAGAATGAATAAATCTACCAAACTGATTGGCAGCAATGTATCTCGCCGCGAAAGTCTTAAGCGATATAAGGCCGAGACACACCGGACGCGATTCGGGAACGCGACGCGATTTTTCAACTTTCATTGACTGGTAACTTTAATTCTAGTTGAGATTCTCCAGATATTTAAAGACGATATAACATTCTTAGTTATTTTGTCCACATATCTTTTGAAATTTTCTTCCATGGATAGATTTATTCGCTTTCAAAATTTGAAAAATCGCGTCGCGTTGCCGAATCGCGTCCGGTGTGTGTCGGCCTTTAGTTGTTAAACGACCCAACACCTAATTGGTTGATGTACTGTTTCTAGCGGGATCGTTCTTTCGGGTCGTTCGGGAAACAGCTTCTTAGCTAAATATTAACGTTTAGCAGAACAGTCAACCACGCTCAAATCGCACTCCAATATCTTCTGTTCAATATATTAGAGAGTTTACGATTTAAGACGCGGTACGAATAGGTTGAGAATTAACGATGCAATATTTTTCATTAGGTTGACTTTGTGGATTAACGATTCTAACGTCCCGAACCTTCTACGTCCTCACGAAGGTATAAAAAGGCTTAATTTGGCGGCGTGATCATTCGACCTCATGGTCACTACGCGGTTGCGAATTCTCCAAGGGCTTCTTGAGACTATAAATTTATGCATTTAGCTTCCCTGCCGTCGTGGATTGTAAACTCCCCAATTGTTGCGCTTAGCATTGCTTTTGGACTAATTTTTCAGTAAAATAGACCCCGCGTCGTCGAGCCGTACCGCGTCTTAAATCGTAAATTCTCTATTTATTCCTTTACTACACGCTAATTTATCCCACGTGCATTGTGGGACTGTTCAGTGTCTTCTGTTCCCTTACACAAAATATCTAGTTACTATCATCTTCTGTTGCATTGAGAGGCATCGTCCATGTTTCATTGTACATTGCAGAGGTTGATTGTTATGGTATTCATTGTGACTAAGTTTCCAACTACATTAGTTCCCTTGCTAGATTGAGTCTCCGCACGAAAGATTCCGCGCAGTGGACCGAGCTCCTTGGCATAGCAGAACTCACGGAGCGTTATAATCGGTTATCAAGTTTAAAAGCCGCAACGCTCGGTCGTAGCTAGGAGTTCGTAGTCAGTATATTTCACAATACGACATTTTTGACCAAAAAGTAAGTGAATAGAACCGTATATGCGCTTTCACTTGTGAATATTATTGTCTCGGTTTTCTGAGCGTCATTAATTGATAAAAATATTATTTCTCGTGCTGAAAACAATATTTTTTCACTCGAAAGTAGTATTCATTTCTGCGCACCACCTTGCAATATCCCTTCGTACTCCACGCCCCGTCTTTTCTACCATGCCAGGAACATTCGGAGATTCTTTAGATATTTTCCAGAAATTGGTCGGGGATTCTTCAGAACGACGTCTGTACTGGAAATATAGCTTGAAAAGTGCTTCAAATTGTACGTCTAATTTATTTTAAATGCTATACCAAACATTATGAACCTGTCTTTTCAGAATTAAAATTTTGGAATATCTAAAAACTCTTGTAAATAGTATGTAATGTATTTATCTACCGTAGCCAAAATTTCAAAATTTGTCATACTTTTATCGTGCTCATTTTTTATAAACAAAATACTGAATTGATACAACTACATTACTCGTAATTCAACCAGGTTACAGGTAAATTATGAAAAAAAAAACAAACTACCGTAACTACTGTATCTCCGAAAGGTATGTAATTATCTTAATAACGACATTAAGAATACTAAATCGTACTTACTGTTCAAAAAACTAGTAAAATGCCATTACCTTACTCACTGCTTTATTAATTTATTGACTTGGTATATAAGAATATATTAGCGTCTTTTCACTATACGCACTTTGTGAATATTCATATGTAGCTCAAGACATCATTATTGTTGTAACACTAGTGACCGTACTTCAAAAGTCCTGTGGGATTTTTAAGTCCATTGTATTGCTACTAATCTATGGTAAGTGTAAATGTCGTTTGAGCGCAAAATAAAATATCTATCAAAACAACGACACACTGTGTCCCTGTAAATACAGTGCTTTAAATTGTAATAATTTGCTAAAACCAGCAAAACTTATGCAAAAACAAATGTGCAGTTTGCGTAAATACGAGGTATATCATTCAAACGAAAGTAGCAAAGGATGTTAATATTTTTGAAGACGTCCTGTTGCGCATGACATTTTTCAAGCATTTGATTTTTCAGCTTTTTGTATTACTCTGGTAGTTAGATAAGGTCAAATTGAGAGGCAGTTTGCAGTTAGATGAGGCCAAGCAGTAGGCTGTTCGGTTCAAAATGCCGTACTATAAATTTAATTTTACTACGGTGAGTAGTGGTATGATCGTTTGCTGTCAATTTTCAGACGAACAACAAGTTTGTGTTAAGGCTGGTTTATACTGTCAAAGTTTCTGTGATCAAAGAGGGAATTTTTCACAGTGAAATTCTACGTAATAAAAAATTTGGAAGAAATATCAGAGTGAAGTAGTTTAGTCTAGAGCACTGTATTAGTTTCCTTAAATATTTTTAGCAAATCCTTGAAAACTTAGGGTTTACCTTTCCGCAAAATTTCCACTTTGATCACAGAACTTTGACAGTGTAAACTGGGCCTTACATGAAGTGTTCACCATTTTTCCAACATGGCTGCCGAGTGAGTACTATGGAAGTTTATAATGTTAACTTATCGTCCTACTTTTCACATCGATTTTTTATATTTTCAGTCTGGAAAGAAAGCAACGAGATTCTGAAATGAAAAACGCAATCGATAACAAACTAAACGAAAATTTTGAGCGAGAAAGGTATGCGTGATGCGGACATACGGACGTACAGTGCGCCGTTGTGCTGTGTTAGAGGTTCTGTACATGATGCAATTTTCTGCAAAACTTGTCTCACAATGGCATTGTAGCAGGTCCTTGATACAGGCCCGACACTGGTTAGCAATGCTCCGTAACTTGTTTTGTGGTTAGGGTTCAGACTACGCGTTAGACATGGCGCTGCCACTGCCTTTGAACTATTTTCCTCAAACAGCCAAATTTTGAAGCTTTGTACGGATACTCAAAACAATGCCTCGTAAAAAATATACAAAATGTATAGTAAAACATACAAGAGACAGTCTTGTTTTCAGGCAAGGTTGCTGTCATACAGTACATCAAGAAAGTGCTGATCTCCTAACGAGATGGTTTTAAAGACTATAAATTTGGCGCATATTTCTTGAAACATCAAATTTGTAACTACATTTGGTAATTGTTGTTTTATAGAATAATGGAACTATTGAGAACGAGATTGAAAGAATGTGGCTGGAGAGACCAACTTGCGCAGGAATGCAAAGGTAAGCCAAACAAATGCTGATTGTCGGCGATCCTACAATTTTCGTCACTGACTTTTGCAGTAATAAATTTAGATTTGCTGTCTGCTCTGGGGTTGTTTTCTGCAGATTTATTTTAGGAGGCTGATTCCAGTCGAGCAATCAGTCTTGGTCCCACTGATAGATTAGTGATTTATGCTCATGAATCTTAACTGCAAAAAAACATTTGCCTTTTTCATGTGCGTGTTTTTAGTTTAAAAGTTTTTCTGTACCGGTACTAACTTGTTGTCCATATTCTCAGATATTATTCGGGAAAAAGGTTTGGACAAAGTTACTGTGGATGACCTTGTCAGCGAAATCACACCAAAAGCTCGAGGTAAATTACAAAGCAACAAGATAAAGAGCTCTACACAATTGTATGGTAGTTAAGTAGTAGGTAAATTTTTATTATTTAGATGCATGCATGAATTTTAGCCTTCTTACTTCACAGCCGTTCTTGGCATACATTTTGATGCTATAGTTTAAAAGTTTGACTGCAACAAAATTGTTTGCAATCAATGTGTACTTTGGTATTTTTCAGAACTGGTGCCAGATGATGTAAAGCGAGAGCTGTTGGAGAGAATTCGTAGTTATTTTGATGCAAATTAACCAGAATACATCACTTTACAATTTTTTTTAAAACTTGTGAATGCTCGTACAACCTTGATGGCTTACTGTATGCTCACTCCATAAGAACATTTAGAAACTTTCTTTGCAATACCAATAATTTGGCTCATCATTGAGAAAACTTTTGCCAATCCTGGCACTGCAATGGGTTTACCTGTCTTTAGCCCATTGAGCCATATAGCTCAGATTCTAGCATCTTATGCAGCAGGAATACAGTCCAACCTCTATTCCATTGGTTATTCCAATCCTAAATTACTCAGTTCTTTTCAGAACTATAGAAACCATTCACCATGGTCAAAACGTTATTTCACGCGATTCTAGGTTTTATAATAAAATATCATTATGACTTTAAATTTGATGTTCTTGCCAAATGCAGCGTTGACTTTCAAAATAGCTTCATCACTATTGAACTCGTGAGATCGGTCGTTTTTAAGCTATTTAGGACACTCGCAGTTTGTGTTTTTATCAGAATATAAAACACTTTTTTCTGTCTCACACTCCTACTCGAGTTTTAAATATTACTAAAGCACGAGGTGTTAACGAGCGATCTCATGAGTTTACTGAAGAAGTTATTTTGAAAATCAAGGGCCTGTTAAGGGCGGGTTGTATAAAACTTTTAACTATGTCTTAACTACGACTTTGTATTGGTTTCTTGAGATGTTCTCTGGTTGAAAATGTTTATTGTTTAGGAGCTTTCGGCCGCCAGACTGCAGCCATCAATGGGTGGATACAAAATACACTGACTATACAGACGATACAAATATCCATAGTCGTCTGTATAGTCAGTGTATTTTGTATCCACCCGTTGAAGGCTTATTTATTTTATTTTATTTTATTTAAAAATTTATTAAAACACGGTAACCATTCAGTAATAGCACTGTTTTTCAATGGGCCGTGACACTATGGTAAAATTACAATATTACAAAGAATACGAAAGCCTACATACCAGTCAGCTTCGCGCTATGGTAAATATACATTACAAGTTTTACAACTATAATAACTACATAACTAAATATGGGTTAAATCATGGTCACGAGTGTGATATGGGATTTATCATCGCGAGTGCTGCTTAACAGCCACTCGGGGCCTTCGGTCCCTCGTGGCTGTTATTATTATTATTATTATCATTATATTTAGCCAGGATACCCACATCACCGAAGTGTTTTTCAGCGGGGTCCTGCAATTATAAATTATTATACATTAATATATAGTTACGTGTACACACACTCTACAGGAATACACTTCGTACAAAATGACACACACAAGTATATAACACATTACAATACAATAGGATACCACACAGAGCGATACGATTACTAATAAAATACAATACTATATACACATAGAATAATATTCAGTAGCCAGATCACCTCGCTGCGCTCACCAAACACCATAAAAGAATAAGCAGCACTCACGATGATAAATCCCATATCACACGAGTTACCATGATTTAACCATTTTATCGCATGAACAACCCCATTTTATTGCTCCAAGAGACATGTTAAATCTCATATTCTACTCAATAGTGCGATAACTAGTGATAACTAGTGGCGATAACTAGTTATCACGCTAATGAGTTGAATATGAGATTTAACACGTCTCTTGGAACAATGAAATGGGGGGGGGGGGGTGTCACGCGATAAGGCCCGGTTTAGACGCCGTGCTATTCATGTGCCGAACTTAATTGCTATTTCACTCGACTCAAATAGAAAAACTTCACTGTTAGATTTAAACAGGCGTGCGTTCATGAGCCGTGCCATCATCTGCATCGCGCGCTGTTGCTAGTTGAATCCCGGGAATCCCTGATTAACAACTTTTAATTATATCAATGTATATATAACTTATCTTCATTATTTTGTGTGTTTTGTTAATTTGTAAATATTCGTAGTTTTTATTCACGTCCCACTTGGAAACCAGCATTTGTTGAAGTGGTTAACGTGTTGAAATAAAAGTTCACCTACCTACCTACCTTTACCTCCCTACCTACCTTACGTATTTAATATTATTTAGTGCAATGGCAATATGCACAGCTCATGTGAAGCGCGGTTGTTTGAATCAACATGTGCTTTAGGTGTGAAGCACGCCTCAACCAGGCGTGAAACACGCCTCGGCCGTAAGGGCTGATTTCCATTCAGTGCAAAATGTCGCGCGATCGGCATTTTGCGATCGCTTTCTTTTGAAATACGTGCTGTGAACCAGATCCAATGATAGGCGTTCCGCTTGAAAGCTCATAATTCAAAAGAAAGCGATCGCAAAATGTTGATCGCGCGACATTTTGCACTGAATGGAAATCAGCCTTTCTACTCAGCACAGTGCCTTTTTGATTCAGACGTCGCGCCAATCATGTGCAGAATTCACTGAATTAAGTTCGGCACATGAAAAGCACGACGTCTGAACCGGGCCCAACTATCAATGACCACTATAGTAAATACTCTACAGCATACACATACTATATGCATACAGTTTGCATGAGTTAATTACTTAAAATTCTTAGCCACCCCATTGCTGTGAATTTCTCTCCACAGCACCAAAATGATTGTTAATTAAGGTTTCAAGACTGCTTTTGGAGAGTTTATTGTGGCCATTGACAACATTGTTTGGCAGATCGTTCAATGCAGAAGCCCCTCGATACGAAAAAGATTTTTTCATGAAGTCAGTATTACGTTTCCGTAAGTAAAGTTTACAGTCATTGCTCCGTAATTGATACTTATCATTATGATTAAACTTAAACATTTCCGACATGTAACTTGGTAGCTCATCTTGGATGGCCCTAAATGTCATCATAATTTCACGTTTCTTAAGTATATTTTCAATTGGTTCCAAGCCTAAGCGCTCAAATATTTCCTTAGATCTTATCTCATAGCTTGATCCGGTGATCACTCGAGCAACTCTTTTTTGCATTTTATAAAGTTTGTTATTGTGTGTAGAACTACCATTGCTCCACACAGTTAAACAGTACGTGCATGAAATGGGGTAGAACTAGTGAGTTATACATAGTGATAAGCGTCTCTAGTGTTACAAAACTTTTCACTCGTCTTAATGATATAATGGATTTAGAGATCTTTTTACATTGTGCATCAATATGGTCTCCCCATTTTAATTCTTCATTCAGAGTAATCCCTAATACTTTCTTATTTTCGACCTGTATAATATTGTAGCTAGCAATGGTTGTACTAGGGTTTCCTGAATGTTGCTTTAGTTTTCTCTTTGACGCCATTAACATAAATTCTGTTTTTTCTGTGTTAAGAGTTAGTTTGTTTGTCTCTAGCTAGGTACTAACATCTCCCAGGTGATTATTGATTTTGTTTTCAAAGGCTGCAGTCTGGCAGCCGAAAGCTCGTAAACAATAAATATTTTCAACCAGAGAACGTCTCAAGAAACCAATATGTTCAATCCTGGTCGCAACACTAGTATTTTTGTACGACTTTGTAGTTAAAGTAGTTGAAAATTGAATAGGTGATTCTGTGGTTGATATTCGTACTTAAGTATATAGTTAACTTTAACCACGTTTTTATACAACCGGCCCCAGAACACCAGCAAATAAACCGCGGCTGTTATATGCGTGAGACATATTCAAAAGCTAGCTAGTCGCTACTGCTGGAGCTACACCACCACTCCTAAGTTGCCAAATCTTATGAAGTAGCAAATTCTACTTTTTTTAGCTCATGGGAATTTTTATTAAACAAATAATAAACTAAAATTTTCCTATACGAATGTCTCATTAGGGGCTTGGTTGTATAAAACCGTCGTAAAGTTAACTATAGCTAAGTACGAATATCAACCAACCAGAATCACTTATTCAAGAATTAACTACTTTTTAATTACAAAATAGTAGGTAAAAGGTACATTAAAAGTTTTATACAACCCGTCCCAGGACTTTTCTTGGTCATGATCGTATGATTTTGTGACGGCTTAATTTCTTGGGGGCTGATGTGTGTGAAAATGTCGCGGGTCGTGGAGGTACTACCTTGAGCACAGTCCCAACTCATAGGCAGTACCAGCCAGGTATCAAACAACAAGTGTAGACAACCATGTGGACCAAGCCAGACGTGCGATTTTTCCTGCAGTTTTCAGGATTATTCACAGTCTTGTTTGCATGGAATTTGCAACAATGCCTCGTACTTTGACAGCGACATTTGTAGTCAGGAGTGAAAATGCAACGATTGCACACAGACATGCAACGCCACGAAAAATGCACGCAAAGTGGCCCATGGTGAAATGAGGTGCGATTAGGAAACTTGTGAGCAGAAATGCAAGAGGGTGCAAGTTGTTCTTTGACTTGTAACGCCACAACGTGTAAGCAGACATGTATTTCTACGCAGCAGCACTGGTGTACAATAATTTAATCGGACATGAATATCTGGCGAATGCTCGTTTCACTGTTACGAAGCTAAGTGAATCAGTGCGTGTCCAAAATGCAGTTCTAGCTAGCTACGTTTTTTTTAAAACTGCTGCACTCGAATCGCAGAAATCTCAGAGCTTTCCGAGTGTCATTCGATAAATAGCTACTCCAGCAGGTTTTACCCGGTTTCATCAAATGATTTATATCCACAGCAATTTTCATTCCAGTGGCGTTTCAAGAAAGAAGTTGGGATAAAATTTTAGTCCTTCGACAGAATCATCCCGACATGCTTTGCCAGCTTTCTCGGTGACAAGCAACCTGGAATATAATTTGAAAAATAACCTGTGTCACACACCGTGTCTCTTGTATTGCGACCCTTGATCGTGTACTAATAATCACGCAGTCTAAACCCACGCAGCTTTGCAGTGTATTTGTTTCCCCTGAATACGAATACAACAAAATAAGAAAAATATGAAGTGTAACCAGTGGCGTAGTTAGCCGTCCCGCCATCCCGCCCGGCGGGACCAAAACTTTCCACAAAATTGAGAAAATGTTTAAACTAAACCTAAATTCCCAGTTTTGCTTATTCTGAATCTACAAATATTAATTTTCATCTTTTTTCAGTGCTTT
>JAOBYK010670443.1:0-10406 GCA_025434845.1 Phenganax subtilis
TTTAACGTGTTTGTTATTATTCGTCAAGGCTTCTAAATGGTGATCGTGTAATTGTTCAAAGTTACCTTGGTATATTGGACTTTCTGAAAATATGTCCTCTAGGCCATGGAATGGAAGTTCGATACTAATACAACGCGAGCATGTCCAAGTTTGGGCTCGATTTGATTTCATACATCTCAAAAAAGCTGGACTAACTTCAACACAAGTAGCGTGACTTTGATCAAAACATACACTACATAAGAGTCGCTTTTGATTACGCCGAACACATCTGTTGCATATCGGACATGTCGATGATGATGATGAAACTTGGCCCAAAGAGTGTTTACTATTATTATACATCAGCTTGTCAGCTTCACCAGCCTTCGATTTCGAAGATGGGCCAGGGTTTTGGGCAATATCGCCGGCTAACAACAGTAATTGAAATGTGGTTAAGCCATTTGCATAATAAAGAATACGAGAGTTTGCTCGTTTGTGCTTGTTTCTCAAGCCATATACTTGTCTACGATGAGCGATAAACATCTTGCAATAAGACCAGTCGAGGACATTTCTGCATGTCACAATTTCTTGACCCAAAAGCAGTTTTGGTCGTTCGTTACCGATGCAAAGCATTACGATTGTAGTCGATGCAAAACGTTGCTGTTGTGCGATTTGATCAAATAATTCTCGATATATTTCAGTGTTTCCATCGCTAAATACCACTTCTGTCGATACTTGATTCACGTTCATGTTAATTTCAGGATCTTCAGCTAAACTTGCAGCCAACAGGCACGAGAAGAACAGAATAAGGAGCGACTTCATTTTGCAATCGAATCACACTATAGATGTTTTAAAAGAACTTTGAATCGAATCGGATGGCGGCGAAGTTATCGTTTCAGTCTTTTAAGAGTTCACAGTGTAGAGCATATCAAACCTAATGGTGTGCCTGTATCTTCATTAGATTTAGAGAAATATGCAACATGTCTGACTTTTTGAAGACGTGATAATTGGGAAATTGAGAGCAATTTCAAATTTGTCTTAATTTTTTTGATACACCCTGTAGTTTATAACCTTACTATTCTTGATGAGTAGGTCCCTTTCCCTCCCTATGCCCAACAACAGCTTATCACTGAACCAGAATTTTGTTCTTCCTTAGCTGTTGCTTAAACATTTTTTTCAATAATACGAATGATGCACCAGGTGATGTTTACAACATATTTTCTGAATATCAAAACAGATCTATGAAATCGTGCAGAAAAAATCCGAAAATCTGAACGTCTTTAGCTGCCACTACAGAATACATAAAACGTTACTAAAACTCGAGGAAGGTTGTTCATATTTTCAATGACAAAGTTGCTAGAGGATTAGCCCAAAAGTGCATTATTGCAAATACACGTTTGATATGTAAATTAAAATACATAGTTGTTTCAGCGAAATTTACATATTCTGGAATTAAAATTAGACGGTAATCAACCTTCTTCTGAACCTAGAATTTATGTCATGACTCTACTGATCGCTTCAGTCAATTATCTTGTCATATCTCCAGTACCACCAGACATTTTGTTGTATATTTTTTCAAAAACAAAAAGCAACAAATTTGTTTATAGGCTCTGCAGTCAAACTTCAAAGTTTTCTCGCGTTTTCGGAAGCAGTTGACAAACCATTCCCCCGAGGTAGAGGGTGAGGGGATTGCATTCTTGACATCATTTGGCTCGTCGAGTGTTCATAAATTATTTGGTTATTTATATATAAAACTTTTAGGCATGTTGGTAAAACTGGTTATTTGTTAAATACCCAAATTAATGTATT
Organism: Phenganax subtilis; assembly: GCA_025434845.1. Classification (NCBI taxonomy): domain Eukaryota; kingdom Metazoa; phylum Cnidaria; class Anthozoa; order Malacalcyonacea; family Clavulariidae; genus Phenganax; species Phenganax subtilis. Next base: position 1,786 of record JAOBYK010670443.1, read on the forward strand.
TGCCAAAAACGGTTATTTATTAAATAACCAAATTAACGAGCATGTCAATGGTTGTTTATATTATGTATAACCACTTTTAAGCATGTCGCTAAGGCCCAGTTCAAACGTCGAACTTTTCATGTGCCGAATCGAATGCAAATGAGCCTAAACAAAGGCTTGTGCTCATTTGCATTCGATTCGGCACATGAAAAGTTCGACGTTTGAACCGGGCCTAACAGTGGTTATTTATTAAAGAACCAAATTAACGTGCATGTCAAAAATTGTTTTTAGTAAATAAGCCATTCTGCATCCAATGTATAATCAAAAAGGCAATCAAAAATGTGTAAATATTAAGAAGACATTTGGCACCCCATAATTAAACAACTAGCTCAAAATGAGATATGCCACGAAAGGTTAAGAACTCTATAGGTTTTTTCACACTCTGATCGCATGACACGCCCCCATTTCATTGTTCCAAGAGACGTGTTAAATCTCATATTCAACTCATTAGCGTGATAACTAGTTATCACCACTAGTTATCACTAGTTATCACACTATTGAGTAGAATATGAGATTTAAAACGTCTCTTGGAGCAATGAAATGTGGTTGTTTCATGCGATAAAATGGTTAAATCACGCTCATGCAGCTTAACAGCCACTCGGGGTCTTCGGCCCCTCATTGCTGTTAAGCAGCACTCGCAATGATAAATCCCATATCACACTCGTGACCATGATTTAACCCATACTTATTAGTCATTTTATATTCTCTTTTTCCTTATTTTCTTAACATATGTCAGTATTTCATGTGACCAGAAATTATAACTTTACAACAACTTACCAACTTTCAAAGTATAGCTTTTTGAATTACATCCAGCATTATTCTTTGCAACACATGTGTATAGACCGGCATCGTCGTACTTCACTTTTGTTATGGTAAAACTGTTTTCATTGGAAACTGGTTTTGAGGAACTATTGTGAAAGATGGCAAATTTTGGTTTGGGACGACCCCTTGCTGTGCACGTTATAATGATTTCTTTCCCTAGTATCGCTAGTGCTGGATCGAATGCCAAATTTTTCACCACTGGAGCCACTACAAAACATAAAGCCTGTTCAAAACTAAGGAAAAAAAAGCTTTTGCTTGCTTCCTACAAGGCATGAATACAAATTAAAGACGATGTACAAGGGCATGGTTAAAACTTTCTTTTTGGACGTTCCATCTTTTAGCTGTTTTCTATGGACACTTTACTAAATACACCAACGTATTAGTCAGCCACTAAATTTAAATGTATGAGCACAGTCTGACGTCGTGTTGCTGCAATCGGGCTGCTGTCATATGCGCTTACAGTAATTGCTAAGCTTTTTGAAAAATGGCTTAATCAAGTGATCACTGGTCTAAAGCTGTTACTGTATTTACCGTTAGAGAGAGAGAAAATACACTTAAACTGCCAAAGACTTCTGTAGTTGTTTACCTGAACAATGTACAATAGTTCCTTATTAAGTTGTTTCACATATCACAAATGATTAAACTACCATAACTGTTCCCCACACTCTAGGAGTTGTAATCGGTCGCAATTGTTACAAATAACAAGTGTGAGTAGCAAGTTTGCCAGTGTGCAGCAGGTTTTTGAAAAGCGTTTTAGCTTTGCTGAGTACTATTTGTAGGATCCCCTTAGTATTTTATTATACTGCAAACAATACTACTTGCTGGATTACCCGTGGTATTTTATCATTAATCCCCTACAGACCGTACTGGGTATAAGAAATTACAGTATCATAAGACTTCTTATCTTCTTCACCTTTCATGACTATGATTTACAAATTTAACTAATTAACCAACATGCCTAATGGTATTTGTTATACCGAGCAAGAGACACTTACCATCAGGTCTCACCTTTACTTCCACAGTTTTCTCCCCCTTCAATGTGTAGCTTTGGGCTACACATGTATATGTTCCATTTGATGATTCAGTAACGTTAGGCAATAATAATAAACTTGAGGGGGGCATAATCTCCTCACCATCCTTCAGCCAAGTATGATTTGCCCGGGGGTTTCCCCCAGTACTTTTGCATGAACATTGGATAGCATCGCCTTTGTCAACCGTTGTTGAAGAAAAGCATTTTATCTCAGCAGCAGGCTTCACTGAAACGAACAAATGATGTACCGGTTGTGATACTGACTATAAATTACTGTACTATACGAGGATCTACATACAGAACTTCTTCAATAAAAAGTTCTCTTCTCTTGATTATAAAGATAACCAAACAACATGTCAAAAGCACAAAGAATCAAAGAACTTAAGTCTAATTTTCACTTGCTACGAAAGCATAAAGCCCGGCGCACACTAGAGCTATGTGCTTAGCAGAGTAGCTATCATTCGTGGCTGTTGGCGTAAGGAGAAAACCCTAGTGTGTGGTAGGTTACTGAAGTGCAGCGCACACTAGAGTTTTCTCCTTACACCACCAGCGACGAATGACACCTTGCTAAGCCAATACCTCTAGTGTGCACCGGGCCTAAACGGGAAAGTAGAGCAAAACTTTTCCAGTGAGAAGTGCAAAGACAAAGCGGTATGAATTTTCTTTTGAATTCTCTTTTGTTCTGCCTTGGTGGAACAAAAGAGAAATGTTTCTTTGCTTTTGCATGTGCTTGTGATTATGTAGTACACCTCACTGCGCTTCTTTGTTTTGCCTTTTGTCTCACTAATATTATGCCTACATTGCAAATGAAACCCAAGCTTTAGGTCCTGAGAGTGACTCATGCATTGTTTAATTAGGCAGATTGCATGATTGTAAAAATGGTAAATCGAATAAGTTAAATGAACTGAACGCCAGTGGAAGTTCATTATCAATAGCTACTGTATAAAAATATTTCCAATTTTTATACAAAAATTTGGGTGGATATGATCCACCCTACCGGGCTTGTAACAACATTTGATGCATGCAGGCAAACAAATTAAGATTAAGGTACAATTTGATAATGCATAAAGCTACACAGTGAGCACATCGCCCAGGAAAAGAAACAATGTTCTACAAAAGACCAACTCAAATAGACGAGTACGTTAAGGAACAAATAACCTCAACATTAAATTTATTCGGTTTATATCAACATAATAACTTACCCGCAATAAAAACAAAAACTGTAGATTCGAAAACTCCATCTGAAAACACGGTAAAGCGGTAAGTTCCATTGTATTTAATGTCAACGTTTTTTAAAATTAGTGTTCCATTACGTGACACATTCAAACCAGACAACATGCTGTTGCGAATGATTATCATTCCAAACATATTTATCCTTGCCAGTTCTTCTCCTGGCCATTGATCACCAAACGACCATACTAAACTGATCAATGGTGACGTTGAATTGAATCTCCAGTTAATGAGCACAGTATCCCCAGGTGTAGCGATTAAACTTGTACCTTGGGGTGGTGGATATATATATACTAAAACAAATAATAAAAAAGTGAGGATATGATCACATTTGAAGTAAGTTAAGCTGCCTTCGGTATTATTACGTTAGTTCTTCTCACGCAGCATACAGCACAGTATTACTGTACAAGAGTCAAAAAATTCGAGTTTGAAGTTTATTTTAAACAAGACAAACTAAATGCCTATTGCCATATCGTTTTATCTGCCAGTATGGCTTGAATCAGATTATTGTAACTTCACGTGAAAAAGCATGAAAAATTGAAGTGTTTTCGATCACGTTATTTATTAGCTGCATAAGAGAAGTGTAACCTATCGGATTTTGTCAACATGAAACGTCATATGGACGCTGGGGGGAAGGAGGTTGGCGGCTGCGACGTTTCTCGATGCTAAATCGTGTGAAATTTCAGTATTTTGTTCAAAATCTTTTTTATCTTTGAATCATATGCATAGGATACAAACTCCAGCATTTTTATCAGTTCATTTATAATTTTATGTCTCTTTCTATGCTGTTTATTAGGTCTCATAGTCCCATCCCCACGGCAATTTGAAGATTAGGCTTCTCAGTTATTTTTGAGACACGCTTTCATGAAAGTAGATAAGAAAGAAGGGGCATCTGCTCCATTTCTTATACCTTCTCAACAAGAACCTGTTTAAGCGCACACGTAATAAACCCAAAAGTGCTCACGCGCATATGACGCATCAAATGGCAAATTAAGTTATCACATAAGCTCTCAGATTAAAGTAAGGGGCACAATAAACCCACCCTATTCTATCTACTGCAGGTTCTGCCCCATTTTCTTTTACCTCTTAATTAGGTCGGTATGTAAGTGCTCACCAACTTTGAGCAAGTGGTCTTTATTCTATCTACTGCTAGCTGAAATCAGTTTATACTGCATGTTTTTACCCTTTAATAAATGGGCGATGTGAACATAAAGCAATTTATATTGGGTTTTTTTCTTAATAAATAAAATGAATAATATAAACACAACTTCAGAAAAAAGTCAATAAATGAATGTGTTTCAGAACAAAAACCAGACTTCAAGAATTGCTTTTAAATATTATTTATCTCGACAATATAAGGTAATGGCCAACAACAACAAGACACGAACTAATTTAAACGGTGAGCAGAAAGTTATAATACATATAACTAGGGATCCAAGGATAGTGCAAAGTTTCAAAAAAAGTAAACGCTGATGAATAACCATAAGGACAAGCTTTGCAAGATTGGTTCATAGCTGGCCAGTGGCTTTGAATGTTGAAGTATTTAATTTTGAAAAATACCGTACTGAACTTAATTTTCAGAAGTGTTTGAACACTCGTTGAGCTAAAATACGTAGACACTGTACTGGTCACAATCAGAACGTGTAAGTTACCATTAGAGAAATACAATATGCTTGTTTTAATTCTTTACTTCTCCATTTGGAATTTATGATTGCGTTCACGAATTTAATTTCTGGGTTGGCATCGTATAGATGTGTGATAGATTTCTGACAACTTCTTCGTACGCTGATGACTGACAGTTTAGAAGTCATGACTATGGTTCAAGACCAAGTATAGTACGTAGCGCAGAACGTACATCTCTGTTACCGTTAGCAGTTGGCAAATAGCAACTGTAGTTTCAGTAACATTTTGTGCACTTTCTGTGATACGAATTCTTAAATTATTTGCATTCGCCACTGCCTGTATGACAATATGACCTGTCCGTCTGCCTAAGCCTGAACATATTCTGTAAATATTGCGACCAGCATTATACTCTAAAACTGTTGTGGGCAGTTTATTAAAAGTTGGATTGCAAGGGCTCTTATTTGGGCACGTCAGCTTTCTGCATGATTTGTAAAGCTAATGGCTCGCCCTACGAAGTGAACAGCCACCATCACCGCGAACATTTACTGGCTTTGGTCCTATTCGAGCTAGTCTTGCGGCAAAGCCAACATATGTGAAGTATTAACGGGATCTGAGTTCAACTCTGTTACTGCACACAAATAAAATAAATCTGTAGTTATTGTTTGCATATTACATTTACTTACGTTCACAACTTTAACGCTGTTTGAAATAAACAATTTGCGTTTTCTTGCTCGATTAGCAAGATTTGCTATAATTTTCAGCCTTCCCAAGTTGTCATTGTTACTTAATCGTTTATTAACATTAACAAGTCGTGTATGTTTCTATTAATAGATTCAGCATGAAAGCGATTTCTAAATTTCCACATATACGCGTTTGTTAGTTGTTGAAATATATCTTTTCGGTGGCTTGTGGAAAGCAACTTGTGAAAGCGCGATGATTGAGGAATAGACTACCTAATTAATCCTTCTATTACACACCTTCGTTTTCGATATTTGCTCATCAAGTGAACTAACTTTCTGGTAGGAATTCTAGACGGCTCTCCAAACATTCTATGTGGCGATGAACTTGACAGTCAACCAAAATTTATCAGTGACTGTCTTAAATGTACTTTACTTTAGTTGCAAACTTTTTGCTTCAGGCATAGCCCCGAATTCCCAACTAATGCGTGAGGTGGGACAACTTAAGTACAAATCTACAGTATCAATATCGCTGGGCGATTGTCTAAAATTCTATTAAATTTTAGTTGCAAATTTTCGCCTTAGCCCGTAATTACTGACTTGTAAAGTTTAGCTCAGTGTATCGTTCTGACATTTACCTTCGTTTATTAGTGCAAAATTTCACTTTGCACCATTGTGGTGAGGCGAAAATTCAAACGAGTCATACATATGTAAACTTTACGGGAGGACGTCGCTGCAGTGTAAACTTTCCGGGGGGCTATGTAGGTATTTCTTGTGTATATTTGTATTAAAATGTTACAAAACTCCGTTAGCACGCACCTCCGTTTTCGCCCAAATTGCCATCAAACACGTGTTTCGAGGCAAACATCAAATATTTTGCCGCACAAATGGCGGAAGTCAGAGGAGTGAGAAAAATATAACACGCGTTCGAAACTATTTGTACAAGAGGTATGCACAGGCTAAATCGCTGTTATAAGCTAAAAATGTTATGAGTTTTCGCTCTATTAGACGAATAACAATTCAATAAAACGAAAATTCACGGGAATCGGCCATGTCTGTCGCGTTGAGCTATTGACCCATTTTGTCGTAATTAATACAGTCGTCTGCTGATTACGGCCAAACTTGCTGTCGAAAGTTGCAGATTATTGGCGTTTCTTGCCATGCTAAGTATTATTTTATAGATAAAGCAAAGAAAATTTATAATATATATAAATTACTCTACTATATAATATATATAATGTATATAATGAACTATATATATATATAATAAAAGGGGGATGAAGAATAATATAAACTTACTGATAGCAAAGAAAATAATATCAGGATATGATGAATTAAAAAAAGTGTTATTAAATCAAAACCAGGAAAAACAAAAAAAGTTTATACAACTACCTAGATAAAGCAAAGCAAAATTATTATACGAAAATTATGGTTCAAGAAGCATTGGAGAAGCTAGATGAACTGAGACAAGTTTCGTAGTGAAAATAAGTCAAAACAAGAGATTGAGTTTTGGAAACAAACTAAGAAAAATGCAGTTCAAAAGCAAGAAAATTTAAAATCTATAAAAAAGAAAAATCTTCGACTTAAAGAAATTCATAAAACTGGTGATATTAATGAGTACATGAGTCAAAGAGCAAGCAGACAAAAAATGCACCTATCAAGTTTAAGCTTGAGAAAACAGCAATGAAAGACAATCTACAAGTTTTTGTTACAGAGAGAAATGAGGAAATATATTAAAATTAATTAAAGAAAAACGTATTAATCATAAGATTAAACTTGTTCTAAATTGTAACATATTTAAAAACGATCCCGGCACTAATGATAAAACCACACATGAGGTGTATTTTCATAGCAATCTAGAAATTATTCTACCAGGAACTAATTTAGAATTAGTTTATTAAAAACCACCCAAAAAATTATTGAGTCACTTTAACAATATCGAAAGAAACAGGATGGCAACTTGAAAACATTATTGTTCTCGAAATAATAGCAAGTAAATACAACCCAATAAAGGGACTTCTTATGTTAAAACCCCAAAATGGATTGCAGATAAAAAAAAGCTATTCTAAATCCAGAGAATGCAGACCAAGAGTGCGTCAAGTGTGCTGTGAAAATTGTAAGGTTTTAAAATAATGATAAGAAGAATCTGGGTAGATTTACAAGGTGTCTAAGAGACAAGTCCAATACATTAAACTTTGACAAAATTAATTTTCCAACCATAACTACTGAAATTGGTAAATTTGAGAAACAAAATCCAGGTATATACTTTAATATGTTTGGACATGGTACAAACTCGATATATCCTTTGAGAATTTCGAGCAACACTGCCAATGTAACACTATTATTATTAGAAGACAGGCATTATTGTGTGATTAATAATATGAATAGGCTTTTGAAGAGTCAAATGAAAAAAAAGAAAGTAGGAAAATTTATACGTGATCACTGCTTAAACTACCATGGAAAACAAGACTTATTAGACAAACACCTTGAGTATTGTAGCTCACACGACTCAGTAAAAACAATCATGCCAGTTCCTGGCTCAATCGTAGAGTTTAAAAGTATTCAACATATAACTCAAGTACCATTTGTAATTTATGCGAATTTTGAGTGTTGTGCAACGTCAGTACATTTATAAGTACTTAGGTCATGGTACAACTCAGTATCAAAATCATTAGCCGAGTGGAATTGGCAATTACATAAAACGCTTTGATGACTCCGTTGGTAAACCAAAGTTAAAGTTTTATACAAAGACATCTGAAAATAAAGACATTAGTCAAATATTTATAAGTCAAATAGAATATGATCAAACAAATATATCATAAGTACAAGTTCCCAAAGAAAATGGTGCTTACCGATTCTGATAAAAATTATATTAAGAACGCGACTCATTCTTATGCTTGTAAGAATGAATTATATGAAGACAATGTTAGAGATCATTGTCATTTTACAGGAAAATATCGTGGCGCGGCCATAGAAATAATGGACATAGAATGGTTGCTGATGACGAATCATGTCTCCACTTTATCACCAGAGACATTTAGATTTTCATATTTTGGCTAAAACGCCAAACCGCAAACGTTAAGAGACCAGGTGACTACGCCCCAGCGGTTGCGTTTGCCGTTCAATCTTGAGGTTTTCAACGCCAGGGGAGACTTTTCACGTAAGTCATTTCCCTCAAGCTTTTTATACCTATTTATTGA
>JAOBYK010670665.1:0-10403 GCA_025434845.1 Phenganax subtilis
GAATCCGTTCCTGCTGAGAGTTCACAAGGCAAGCCTCCCTCTGTACCAAAGGCCATGACTGATGAACCTTGCATGTCGCCAGAGGAACAGAACAAGACCTTAGGAACAGCAGCTCCCAAGAGGAAAGGGCGCCCTCCCAAGTCCAACAGCAAAGCTGCTGCCAAGCCGAAGGCAACCAAACCTGCATCTAAGGCCAGAGCAACACCCAAAGCAAAGGCTAAGGCCAAGGCTAAAGCACAGCCCCGGTCAAAAGCAAAGGCTACCAAGAAGACTAAGGCACCGCCATCAGAAGAAGGAGAACCCGAGGTTGATCCAAGTGCAAGTGGTAGCGGCGACAGCAACAGCAACCGAAGTGCCAAGAAAGCCAAAACAACGGCTTCACCAAGCAAGGGATCGCGCACGATTGCCAAGCCAACAAGCAAGGCTTCCCCAAGCACCAAAGACAAGAAAGCACTCCTCTCAAGGAAGTCATGTGCCTACAAAAAGGCTCGCAAGCAAGCCCTTGACGCCGGCAAATCCCCGGAGGATGCGGCAGCAGCCGGCAAGAAGGTAACTTGACAATAAGTTACAACATGACAATAAAGCGTGCGTCATTTTTGTTATTGGAGTATTTGAACAGGTTTGCACACGTTTGTAGTTTTGATTTGTAGGTGTCGCTGCGCCTGATCTCAGGCATATGCAGAGTGCAAGTGATGAGCTGATTTGCGATCCATACATGGATGCGCTGTGAGTGTGGCAACAACTAGCAGTTGAGTGGGCCTGCCAAGATGTTGTAGCAACCAGTTATCAGTTCCCAACTGATCTTTTGGTTGATCCGAATGATTTCCTGTGTGTGTGTGTGGCTGGCCTTTTTCTCGGGGTGTGGGACACGTGCAATGAGCTATGGCCAATAGTGCTGCTCTAATATCACGTGTGCATATCGCATATGGCATCTAGGGTTGGAGGGTTGAAAAGGAAGCCCTGCTGCCCATGCGACTTTTTGGTTTGAAGACACTGCACTATCCCATCTTTGACCCCATGCCGGACCCTCCGGCAGCATGCAACTTGTTCTAGCCCGCGTTCCTGCCTGCAGGTGCTTCATGCCAAGGCCAGCCAATAGTGGTTGGCGAGTCCGCGCCTGCCTGAATGGTGCGCCAATCCCATCTCGGGCTAGCGCTCGATAGATTGAGTTATTGGAGGACTATTTGCAATTAGTTTTGACCCTGTGCAAAATGCATGGAGCTTGTCCATGGTCAACCAACCCAATACACGACAAAAGCTTTTTGGCTCTGAGGGTTTGCACGGGTCTTCCTATTGTTCCGGGAGAGGATGAAGCGTTCATGGGTGACCATTTTGATTCAAGCCCAGGCTCCGAAGGTTGGGTTTGGACCAGATTTCACATGTCCATGACCAGTTTAGGTTAATTGTTGAAGCCACTCGCCCTGCAGGTCTTGGTGGCAATAGTTCAGGGCTCAACAAGATGCACGGACGAATCGTGAAACCCAAAACATTGAATACTCATGCAAGCATGCGTGCATGGAACCTGCAACAGAGGTGCTCCTTCTTTCGTGGCGCACATGCCTCGATTGGGGCAAGGGCTACAACCTGGTAGAAGTGTTTGCTGGACAGGGGCGTGTTTCTAAGCATTGGCACTCCATTTGCAATCAGCCCAAAACCCACCTACCATGCATGGATAGCGTCACAACTTACACCCGCATCGATGCACTGGAATTGAGGCACAGTTTGGGCCACAGGGTGGCTTCCATCGATGCTGACTATACAGGGCCCATGGACTTTAACGCAGTTTCTGGGTTTCTGAACCTTTCCTGCACCATGGACGGCCACGCATTCAAGAACACATGTTCGCTATATATACATATCATTCGATACATGGTTAACCAGTATACTCCACCCCATCTGGCAACAGAAGATCTCAATAGTTTGTCGACGCCAGCATCGGCCCAAGGATCACCCTCTATGCTATCATGTGCGCCTCCCCACGGGGGCTGTGCCTCTTTGCGCCGGTCTGCAGCAGTTGGACGATACCTTGCCGTTCGACAAGCGGCCGGTCATTGATCAACATCCTAGGGAACATCCAATATGAGTTTGTAGCTAGTGCAAACAAGATGGTTGCACGGAATCTAGGCTATATTCATGGTTTTTGTTGTGTATGATGGCCATCTATGTTGGGGGAACCGGGGAAACCTTCCTATATGCAGCTTAGGATGACCCTGGCACTCATCGTGGCTGTTGCCATGAACTTGCTTTGGATTGTAGAACAGCCTTCGCAATCTCTTCTCGAGCATCACCATAGATTTTCGTGGTTTATCAATAAGGTGGTTTGGGAAGCTTGGTCCAAAAAGTGTCAAAAAGATCATGTACGGTTTCACGGTGAGGTGGTTCGAAGACCTAGGGGCTTGACCGTGTGTTGAGACGTGACCGTGCCTGAGGACAGCAAACAAACGATGGAAACACCTGGGGGAGCGGCATGCGACAGGTCAATCGTGATAACACCAGCAAAGTCTGACGAAGTGAATCCGTTCTGGAGTGGTGAAAGATGGTGAAAGAGAACGACATATATGGATTAATGTCCTCATAATTAAGCACAGAACTCATCTTATTTCACCGTAGCATCGGGCTCTTAAAGGAGTTGGATGGGAGGGGGTCCCAAAGACCCCCTCCCAAAGTGTGAGCGCTGCCAGCATTTCGTAGTCCGTACTCCGGACTTATCGATTTGCGAGCCTTGCAGGAGGGGCTGGCAGCTACAGGTTTCGCTCAGGAGTGTGGTCTCGCCTGAGCGGGACGAGACTGCGGTGGTTTTCCTCCAAGAGTGCCACAACCTCCTGGAGGAGTGGATCGGGAAACTTCGCGAACTAGAGAGGAAAGAGGCCGAGTCCCTTCCACAAAGTTCCACCGCACGAGAGCGAAGCCCGTTGAAAAGGAGAGAGGAGCCCAGAGAAAAGCAAGCCCAGCAGCCAGACGAGAAGCCTCACCGACCAGCAGCACCCCCTTCAAAGGCACCCCCCTTCCTTTCGAGTCCCCGAGATAAGGGAGGAGATCGTGTGACCTCCCAAAACCGAACCCTACCTCGACCCAGCCAACCGCCACGAGGAGCATCCAGAGGCCGTTCCCCCAGCAAAGGGCTCTACGCGAAGAAGAAGGCGGAGCCCAAAGCATTGGCTGACACCCCCCGTGAGGTTGAGCCGCCGAGTGCAGCCGCTGCTGACAGTTCGAAAGGGGAGTCAAAGGAAACTCCCAAAGCCAAGGAGGAGAAGAAGGAGAGGAAGAAGAGGAGCAAGAGTCAGTCGTCCACGAGCTCCTCCTCCCGGCGAAGAAAGAAGAAGGAGAAGAGGCGTCGGGAAAAGGAGAAGAGAGACCGAAAGAGGCGTCGCAGGTCAACGAGCCAGGGCAGCTCCGTGTCGGGCTCTCGAGTGAGAGCTGCAAAGAAGAAGGATCTCAAGCGGCTGCCCACGCCACCGAGGCCCAAGAGCCCTCACACCCCGCCAGGGCCACCACCAGATCCGCCGCCAGTCCCGGCCCGGGACACCAGTCGACCCCCGCTGGCCAGGGGGCGTGGCCGAGGGTGGATCGGCCCGGTGCCGTATAGCTCACACCCCCGTTGGTACACTGGGAAAAACAAGGGCATCACCCGTAGGGCCAAACAAGAAAAATACAACAATAGGTGGTGGTGATGTCTGTCCGCCGGCGACCCGCCTCTCGTGTTCCCGCTTTGAGGAGGAAGCCAGCAGGTGATATTGGTGAAGCAGTAAAGACCGACAAGTTCACCTACCTCCTTGAACTCACGGCGGCACAGCTGCGTTGTCTGGGTTTGGTGGAGCTCGCTTATGGGTATTACTACGATGGACTTGTAAAGGTGGCTGGTTACATCACAGGCTTGGGTCGTGATGCTGACTACCTCGAGTTCAAAGTGGCAGGCACTCAAACCGAGCGTTTTGTTGATGTTGTGAGCAACCCAGGCCGACGTGTTTTCCAGCTGCACATATGCCCCAAGGATTGCCGGCATACTCCTACAGGCCCAGATATTCTACATGCCTCAGGCTATTGGGAGGTGGGAGACAACAGGCAACCTTGGCATACAATGTTGGAGTTGACGGCCCCGGTTGAGGAGGAGCGTGATGAGTTGGCAAAGTTGAGAGAGCATTACACCTCGCGTGCAGGAGGAGTTGCAGGGGAGAAACCCTCTCCCAGCGCAGAGGAGGAGAAAGGAAAGAAGACAAAGAAGAAGAAAAAGAAGTTGAAGGAGAAGGAGAAGAAGCAGGCGAAGGACAAGTCAGAGAAGGCGGATAGTGGTGATGAGCTGCTACCTGAGAGAGGGCAGAAAAGCTTGAAGAGCCTTTTTGGGGGAACCTGCCTGGACCCCCGCTTTGACGATCGCTCCAAACTTCTCCGAAAAGCCCGGAGGCTGGGGAAGAAAGAAGGAAAGAAGAGGAAGCGTTCGTCGAGCTACCCCAGCTCCACCGGAAGCCAAACCTCGGAGGAGGAAGAGCTTGATGAGACAGGAGAAGGGCTTTTCGCAGAGAAAAAGCGGGCTTTGCGATTGACGCAGCGGTACCCTGGGTGTCTGGGTGCTCAAACCATAGCGGGGATGAAGGATTTGCTCCTGACGAGCGCAGGCACACTACATTCGGTGGACCGAAGATCCCTACCCCCGCTCTACACCCAGTACTACAGGGCGGAGCTCCATGCCTTGGTGTCGCCTTCCATGGGGCAAGAGCTTCTTACGATCAGTCAGACGGCTGATTTACTGCTGCGAGGACATCCGGCTAAGGCCATAGACCTGTTATCGCAGAGGTTCAAGGCCTTAGAACAACAGGCCCGTGGCGCTCATTGGAGCGTGGCACGCCAGTTGGAACTGGTGTCAGCTGACTCCGTGGGCCTGTCGCAAGGTGCAGAAGGAGCAGAAGCAGCCCGCCTGGCGCGTGAGGAGGCGCGAAATAGAACAGCGGTGCAGCGGCCCTACAATGCGGTCGGCAAGGAGGGGGGAAAGGCCAAAGGAAGATCTGATCCACCTGAGGGGCGTGAGAAGGGAGACAAAGGAGGCAAGGGGAAAGGCAAGGGGAAGAAGAAAGAGAAGCCATGACGACCCTTGCCAAGGAAAGTGACACCCCCAGGTGGAAAAAGGATCAGATAGAAGAGAGGTTGAGAGAGGGAGAGGATGCAGGTGCAGAGTTGGGTGAGGATTCATTGGCAGAGGTTGAGAGTGGGTGCATTGATACGTTGCTACAGGAAAGTGAGGCAAGAGGGTTGAAACTGAGGAGAGACTGGGCGAAAAGGCAGTGTGTGAGAGAAGGGGTGGAGCGCATGTCGCGTTCTGCCTTAGACCATGGTGCATCCCGGACATCCGGGTCAGGCGGACAGGCCGAGATGGCCGAGCTGGACTTGAGTGGACGGGAGCTGACTTTTCCCAAGTCACCGCAGTTGAGCTCCCAGTGCAATGGTCGAGTTGAAACGCATTGGAAGCCCTCGAAGCTGCAGGGTGGCATGCAAGAAGGAAGGGAGATGGACACGTGTGGTGCCTCCCAATTTGACGATGGTGATGACGAGCGGCTTCAGTTTGACACAGGCCGTTGTGAGATCGCCTATGACACGTCGCACAGCACGGAGACAAGTTGGCGACTGGCCTTTGAGCCGTGCCGCATAGCACTTGAAGCGTGTTGTCGAAAAAAGGACATTAGCTTTGCTGAGTTGGGTACAGTGTTGTCTCGGGCATTGGCAGTGGTTGAAACTAGATTACATCGTTGCAGCCAGACCAAGAGGGACTTGTTTCCCTTGCCGCTTGCTAGTGACTTGGGGCTACACGGTCGAAGAATCCCGAACTCGGATGCGTTGATTCGTGCATTGAATTTGTTATATGGAACCAAAAGTAAGACACGTGCAAGAGAAGAAGGTATTCGAAGATCATTATCAGAGAGGGTAAATCAGGTGGTTTTGAATTCGGACCTTTTGGAGGAACCCTTGCCCCAGCTGGACTTCCACAAACTATTCCAGTCCAAGACCGTGGACTATTCAGTTGAGGAGGTTCAGGTGGCCCGTTCGTTCCAGTGGAAGATGGTAGAGGCAGCCATGCCAGAGGCTGTGGGATCTTTAGAGTTGGAGACCTTTTGTGACGCGGGGACCCTCAACTACGTCAGGGAGTTCGAAAGCTTTCTTTTGCCGCCTCAGGGGCAGGACCAGCGGATGGGACGCACCCCGTCGATCATGGTGGAGCAGAGCCACTGGGCCGAGGTCTGCTCGGGGTTGTTGCGTCGGGGTGTGTGCCGGGTGATGCATGTCTCTGAACTACACCGTGTGGGTGATCGCCCTTTACTGAACGGATTGTTCGCTGTTAGCAAACAAGAAACAGCGGTGGGGGCGGATGGTCAACCGTTTGAGGTATGCCGCCTTATCATGAACCTTGTCCCCACCAATGGTTGTTGTAGAAGCTTGGTTGGTGACACGTCGACTCTACCTAGTGTTGTGGGCGTGTCGTCGATCATTCTGGATGACAATCAGCTTCTAATAACTTCATCAGAGGATATACGCTGTTTCTTCTATTTGTTCCGCACCCCAGCTTCCTGGTGGAAGTACATGGGGTTTGCAAGGGAGGTTCCTCCAGAGGCCCTCCCAGCGTCCTGTACAGGAACCGGCTGGCACCTGGTTACTCAGGTGTTGCCCATGGGGTTCATAAACTCTGTAGCTATTGCCCAGCACGTGCACCGGAGGGTGATCAGACTGGCACTTAGGGGTGAGAGAGCATTGGCCTCAGGGCATCAGGAACTCCGTCGGGATCGAGGGTTTTCGTCAGCAGATCACTTGTATAGGGTCTATTTGGACAACTACGATGAGTTGCGTAAGGTCGATCGCAAGCTCGCTGAAACGTTGGCCGGAACCCCATCAGCATGGACGCTAGCAGTGAGGCAAACCTATGAGGACTTGGGGCTGCCTAGGCATCCGAAGAAGGGCGTCACACAGGAGGTCAAGGCGGAGATCCAAGGCGCCTGGCTTGATGGTGAGGCAGGAACGGCGGCTCCCAAGAGCTCCAAAGTGGTCAAATATGTGAGGCTCGCTTGTGAACTGTTGATTCGAGGTCGTGCCACGCAGAAGGAGTTGCAGATTGTAGGAGGTGGCTTTGTCTACATTGCTATGTTCCGGCGGCCCCTTCTGGCTGGACTAAATGCCCTGTGGAGACGAATCATTGAGTTGGGAGATGCCCCTCGGAAGAGAGCCGCACTTGGGGAGTCCGTGGAGCTTGAGCTCCTGAGGTTCATTGCGTTGACTCCGCTTGCCTACATGGATTTTCGCACAGGAATTTCTGAGCAAGTCACAGCCAGTGACGCTTCCACCACTGGAGGCGGGTTGTGTGTGAGCAAGGCTCTATCTCCCTGTGGCGTGGCGGCAGCTCAGGCCAGGACGAGGGGAGATATACTCTCCCAAGATGATGTCGAGCCTATTTTAGTTGTGTCCTTGTTTGACGGCATTGGGGCATTGCGTGTGGCAGTTGATGCGCTCCGGGTTCCGGTAGCAGGGTATGTCTCAGCCGAGATCTCCGAAGACGCTCGAAGAGTGGTTGAAAGCTGGTTCCCTGAGGTCAAGCACATCACGGATGTCAGAGACATTGACGAGAAGGAGGTTAGTAGCTGGAGTCTTCTCTATCCTGGCGTGAGTGCGGTCCTCCTTGGCGCGGGACCACCGTGTCAAGGAGTCTCAGGATTAAACAGTGATCGCAAGGGTGCGCTTCGAGATGCCAGATCTTGCCTGTTTTCCCACGTTCCTCGGGTGGAGCAGTTGCTGCGGCGGTTCTTTCGGTGGTGTCCGGTTTTTCGTCTTGCGGAGAACGTCGCATCAATGGATGCCAAGGATTGCCAGATCATGAATGAGGCGTATGAGGGACGCCCATGGCTAGTCGACGCTAGTGGAATCAGTCTGGCCCGCAGACCCCGACTGTATTGGTTCAACTGGGAGCCCTTGGAAGGTGAAGGTGCCCATAAGGTCGTGGATGAAGCCCATCGTCTGCCCTTGGCAGGAAGGCTTGAGTTGAAGGCAGAGGTCGTGGAGAAGGACTTCCTTGAACCAGGATGGCACAGAGTATCGCCCACGCAGATCTTGCCCACGTTTACCACCTCTCGCCCGTCTCCGGTGCCGGGCCGGAAGCCAGCCGGTTTGGATTTGTGCACTGCTGAGGACGTGAGCCGTTGGAAAGATGATCAACATCGCTTCCCACCTTACCAATATAAGGCAGTCAACTGTGTCACTAATGGTACTCAGGTGCGTGTGCCCAACGTTCGAGAACGAGAGTGTATCCTTGGGTTTCCTTTGGATTACACAGCCAAGTGCTACCCCAAAGGACAGCAAAACACGCCAGCGTGGACTGACTGCAGGCTCACTCTTCTTGGAAACACTTGGTCCGTGCCCGTTGTGTGCTATCTGCTCCACTCTCTCTTTTCCATGTTGGGGCTCACAGAGCCGTTGAGCGTGCAGCAACTGATGCAGCGGTTGATTCCAGGGGAGGAAGATCACCTCCCAAGTCTCCTGTTGCGGCCACCTCTTCGTCGAACCACTCAACCAGGAGCTCCCGAACATGGACTAGTTCGCAAGTTGTTAGGGCAGGTATCTGTCAAAGGAGAGGACTTGTTGCTTCAGATGGGAACCGATATCCCGGCGCGCTACCACCGACTGCGCGCTTCTATCCCGGGGAAGCTTTGGCGTTGGCAGGAGGTTGCAGGTTGGCGCTGGACAGGAGATGTCGAACACATCAACGTCCTTGAGCTCCGGGCGGTGAAGACTTCACTAGCCTGGCGCATTCGGGAACTGAAGGAGGAGAGGACTCGTTTCCTACACCTTGTCGACTCATTGGTTGTACTACACGCGCTGTCACGCGGACGCTCCAGTTCACGGAAACTCCGTAGGAGTCTTGCCAAGATATCCGCAATGCTGTTGGCTAGTGGCCTTCAAGGTACCTGGGGGTACATAGACACACACCAGAATCCGGCGGACAAGCCGTCCCGCCGGCCACTACACCGGAAATGGGTAAGAAGGCTCCCAAAGTAATTGAAGGTCGCAGCCAGCAGCAGCGAAAAGCGGTAAGGCAAAAACTTGGCAAGTTGAAAGATTTGACCGTGCAACCACGCACTCGGCAGCGGTACGAGGCCAGCTTGCAGCAGTTCTTCTCTTGGTTGGAAAGGGAGGGGCTCGCTCTCCCAAAAAGAGTGGCACAAATGGACAACTTGGTCAGCGACTACCTCGAATACCTCTGGGCCGATGGCCATGGTAAGTCTGAAGCAAACAACGCCCTTGCAGCACTCCAGGACTTTGACCCGAATTTGCGCCGGAAGCTCCCAGGAAGCTGGCGCCTGTTAAAGGCATGGTCGACAGCCGAAATCCCCAACCGGGCTCCACCGCTGACGATGGGGTTGCTAGATGCCCTCTGCGGTTGGGCCATCATGCAAGGACTTCCTGAGTTTGCACTGTCTCTGAGGGTTGCGTTTTTCGGACTGTTGAGAACCGGTGAACTTTTAAGCTTGACATCAAAAGATGTCTATATCACCGGACCTAAGGGGCCAGCCATCATCTCATTGGGACTCACTAAGTCTGGAGCTCGTCAAGGGGCTAGTGAGAGCATCACTATTGTGGACACATCCGTTCTTCCCTCTTTGTACAGTTGGAAACGGCGGAGTTCAGCGAACTCGTACTTGACACCCAAGGCCCATGCTTGGCGAAAAACTTTTAACCAAGCAATCGCCGGACTTCAGCTCACCGAGCTTGGCCTGCGTCCGTATTCGTTACGGCGCGGAGGCGCCACGTTCTTTTTCCAACACCACGGAAGTTTCGATAAATTGCTGCTCCAAGGGAGGTGGGCAGCTGCAAAAACCGCCCGAATATACCTGAACGAGGGTCTCGCACAGTTGTCAGAAATGCAGGTTCCTAATTCGCGTCTGCGGACCTATGCCACTTTGTATCTTCAGAACCCGATCCTTGAGCCTGGGCCCCGGAAGGCGCCCAGGCCAGGGGGACGTGGAAGAGCCAGTAAAAGACACTTTTTCTGCATGATAGGGGTTGTGGGAAAAAACCCCGGTAAGAGACTTCCTGATGATGTGGGTGAACAGGGAGTTTTTTCCTCAAAGTGTTCGGGCCCAGGAGGCTCCGGTATGGCGGAAGCAGTCCTGGGGGGCACTGGGGGGCACTCGCCTTCCTCTGGTCTGGCGGGGAAGGTCGAGTGTCGGGGCCCCGATGAGGTGAATTTGAGTTTCCTGCACCGTTTGGTGCTATGTTCTTGGACAAACCTGCTGCAACGCGTGAAAAGAGATCAGTGGCTGTGCTTATATATATAGATATTAGTTATTTCGTTTTTCATTTATTCATCATGTTCTTATTTTTCTTGTCTGTGCGGTCCATCTATTCTTCTGAGTTGTGCTTGGAATGCATGC
>JAOBYK010670776.1:0-10402 GCA_025434845.1 Phenganax subtilis
TATATATATACTACATATCACCTTTGGGTGTCACTGGTCACATCTTCTACAGGGCTATATTGACGACAGATTCAAGCCCAACCACAAACCTTACATATTATATGCCACATATATTGGATCCAATTGATCCGCCAAGAAAGCATCACGTAGATGCATACGTTGTTTCTCCCCGCGAGAGTTTATAGGCACTACACGTGGATCTACGACTACAACCACACCCACAACCAGCTGGTGTTCTTCCAAAACAATATTTGTTATCAGTGGTACGACATCTAAAGCTTCATTTTCGTTTGCTTCCAATTCGACAACAACAACAAGTAAGTTTGTCCAGGTGAACACAGCGCTGAAACGAGGCAATCAGAAGCTTTAAAAATTTGACGAGGAGTGCAGAGTGTGACTGCAACTATATTTAACCACCTTTCACATATAGACTTATGACTTCTGATGACAGAGTTCTCTATATCAACTGGATGATAACGCATGCCTCGTAACGTCAATGCTTCGTGCAAAGAACCAACAACAAATAACGCATCGTGACGGGCTGAAAAAAATATATAAAAGCTAGTTGGTAAAGATACCTCTCTAATATACGGACACCTCTTCAAAGTGGAGACCTCTCTAATGCATAAACTTAGCTCTGTCAAATGCTCATATTAGAAAAGCTAAACATTGCCATACTGTATTACTCTTTAAGTTGTATTCAGTTCCTGCAAGAAGTATACTACAACTGCAGGCCTTAAAATATCGGTCGGTCACGGACAATATCCGACCCATTCGTTAAATTGTCCGACGTAAAGAGAAAAGCATCGGATATTTCTGTCCGACCGAAGCAAAATTGAGAATTTCTGTTTGTCCGACCCAAATGTAATGATGTACATTTCCCGTTTAAAGCAATTTAATTTGAGTTGTCAGTCGTGCTCGTGCCATAGTTTCCTTAGTCATGTCATAGTTTCTGATTTTCGATCAAAAACTAATGTATCAAGTGCATAACTGCCCAACAGTTACGGTCAGTACAAGTTTAAAGTAATTGATTTTCGCCGCAAAGTAAACATGGCCATCGGACATAAGTTTTAAAACGTCCGACCCATTCTGACACACATCGGACATTTTGACCGACGGCCTGCGGGCTGATATTTTAAGGCCTGCAACTCATAATATATACACAACTTACCTCCATCTGTTTGTGTATAATCTGTTCGCTTTATAAATCCAAGATATCCAGTACGTGCGTATCTAGTTGTTGTATCTCCCGTTAGTAACTTAGCTTGAAAATGTTCCACTGATAATTCGTCATTTCCAGTTGTATTGAAGTAGCCAGTTCCATTATGACCACTGCTCACCCAGATCTACAAAGGAGAAAATAAGTAATTTTAATAAAGGCATTTGCAATACCATAGCAAGCCAAGTAATGTAAAATTTTCAATTTGCACATTATTGAAACCTTAAGTTGATTTTGAATCTAAAATTTTCACTCACCTCTCCCAAATGTGAGTCTCCAAGCATTCCCTTGCTTTCAGGATTCGCAATCACCACCTTAACACCTGGTAAAATCTTACCCGATTCTTGTAAACACACACTGTGTGGACTCCCCTTTTCAACAAGGGTTACTCTGGAGCAAGAGATAAAATTTACCATTGATACAAACAAGAAAAATAAGATGCACAGTTTTATAAAACCATTGGAAAACTCCCGTCTGAACTACAGTAAACATTTAACACAATATTTAACACAATATAATCCAGTATTCCCCACCTATCATTCCTGAGAGCACGTGTATCAACGTACACTGTGCTAGTTTCAGGACTGGCTGATCCTTGAGTACAGATTGCAACATTCACACGGCATCCAAAAGACGTGCTCACTGAACGTGGAGATAAACCCAGACCAGAAAACAAAGCAGAGAACGCTGATGTCAAATTAATACGTGGCCGTTCTTCAGCTACAACAACACAAGATCGTACACATGCTAGGTTCACGCCTTTTGCCTGAAACACACAAAAAGCATATAAACCAATATAAACCAGATCTGACCCAAACTATAAATTTGAGCAGAATAAGCTATTATAATATTACCTTTAAAGTAGGTATATGTTGACCAAGACCTTTCGTACACAAGTCCATGACTGGATATGAACAAAACGTATCGCGCACTGAAAGAGAAAAGACAGTACAACTGTTACTCAATCAGACACTAACAGAACTTCAGCTGAAATAGTGTGTTTTTTACCTTTATACTGACTAACAACAGTCAACCACAAAGCAGGATTGGTTTCTAAGTCCCCAGGAGGCACAAGAATCGTGTGATGGCCAGAAAATACACTGCAAGACAATAACGTAACATATTTCATGTCATTTTTACAGCAGTTTCAAGTCTGTAGTAAGTGTCAGAACTATAGTGCAGAAGTGCCTGGAATATTTGATCAAGTATGCCTGCACTGCAGTTCTATGAAATCCAAAACTTACCCAGTCAATACCCACATAAGGAACCCTAGGCCAGAATATGGATCAAGACACAGACAAATATCTCTTGAAGGATAAAGCTCACAAGATAATTTCATAGATCTACACAATGCTGTCACAGAAGCATGGGCCATCTAAACATTCATTTGAAAAACACCTCCATTATAAACACTTGTCGATTGTGTATAATTCTAAGTAGTTCACAACAAATGAAATTTTCCAGTCTAAATAGAGCTAGTAGAGTAACTATACCTTAACACCAGTCAAAACACCAGTAGTGGAAACACTGAAATCAACATATGCCAAAAGTTCTGCAGTGGGAGGATTATATGGTCTTAACAATTTCTTCTTAGGAGGATCATCTGTATTGAGTACTAATGGCCACGACTTCTGATTCACAATACTTAGTGCTTCTTTGGACTTTAGCAATTTTGCCAGAGTACCAGTGGTAAGGATGGCTTGGGTGTGACTCACTTCTACCACCATTCGTAATGTTGGCAAGGTAGTAGTTATGTTCTTAGGGTAAGGAGGACGAATTGGAATAGGAACAAGACCTGGGGAGTTCAAAATTAAAAGAAAAAATTTTCAAGCACAAAACATGAGAAGGTTATTCAAAAATACTATATCCCTTAAAATGAAACAGTGTGCTAAAAGTGGATGGATCCTTTGAATGGCAAAAGTGCTAGATAATGTAGCTGTTCTAGTCATGCTTATTTACTTACCAGCATATAAGCAAGCGTATACAGCAACAATGAGATCAATTCCTATGTAGAGAAATAGGAAATTATATAGCATGTCTTGCAAAAGTAGGGGCAATGGAATGGTAATATACCTGGTGGATACACTAGAGCAATACGATCACCAGAACTAAGATCTCCAGCTTCCATTGCCATTTGAGCCACTCTTTCTGCTCGTTTATGCAACTGAATACAACTTAATGACGAAGCAAGACCTCCTTTAGTATTCAACAAAGAGTACAACACATGATCAGGTGTTGATTGTGCTCTCCATCTCAATACTTCAGATAGAAACTGAAACTACAATAAAATATTCATTTAGTTCAGTCTTAAATAGTGATATCCATAAATTGTTATACATAAAGCTTACTCTTTTGTCAGCCTCACTAATTTCACCAATTTCTCGGCCTGAAGCCTCACCAATCCTTGTTCCTCGCAACAGATTTCCAACCATCACAGCACCGGGCCCTGGTTCTGAAATAGAACAAAACCACATACAATTCTGCTATATGTGTGCTTCCATATCAAATTGTGATTGAGAAGTGTATGCAAAGTAAGTTAAATAGGAAAATAAAACAACAAAGGTAAAGAAATATAGGCTACACATGTGGCTCTCCATGTTAATTTCCAAAAAGAAACAGAATACTTTCTTTCTCATTTAATTGATGGGTGAATATTGCTTACACCAACCTTGATGCTTCCCTCTTGGTTTAGGCAGGTTTGTAACACATCTACAGAAAAATTGAAAAACTTATTATGCTGTAAATCAAAATTAAGCAGACGATAAAATCAATGCACTAACAAGAAACATTACTTACGAGTGAGGACACATCAGAACATTGGATGGATGTAATGAACCTTCTAGAAACCTTTGTCTTGTCTCAAATACATGAATATTCCCTGTGGGCATCTGAAAGAACAGTGACATAATTATACATTTGAGTGATTTTTGGTGACCTATTCCCAACTTGCAAATATTATGTAAATTCACCTGGCATTACCAAAGTAAAATACTAGAAATCCTTGTGGCTGGCTTCTGAAAAATCAAATATGAAAACACATACCTTAGGAAGCCCTCCGGGACTCAGTAAACACAAACAGTATATACCAACCTAAGAATATGGAGTATGTTAGCTAAACAGTGAAACAATTAAAGCTGAACACAGTGGACCCTCCCTCTTTCACAAACACTAAGGCAAACTTCTCACAGTGAGAAAGTATGTAAGAAAGTTATAAAAAAGAATACGTACACTATGAATACTGTCTACAGCAGGAATCACATGACTCATCCATTGAAAAGCCTGAAAATGCAGACAAAATTTAAAGTTTCTGATAATCTAAATTCGAAATTTAAAGTGTGGGAACCTGCACGCTCAAAGATTTAGGGACCTGAGAGGGCACAAAGTTGGTAAGAAAATCAGTTTGCTTGCTGATTATCTGAATGTGGGTTTTTGGGCCAATTTATATGTGGGCCAGTGTATAGGTAATGTCTGGAAAAAATATGGGACTATTGAGAACACAGTTAGGTAAGAATCTTATTACAATTAGGACAATTAGAACATGTTGCAATGCCAATGCACAAGGCACTGAGAAAAACATTTAGACTTCTCTCATATGAAATTTATCTTGAATCTGAACAAAACGCATTTGTTTTGCCTGAACAAACATTGGACAGATTCGAACTGTACATGTACTGTCTTTGCGTAGCATAACAGACTGCACAGACTTCAACATTATTTACGTTTATAGTTATAGTCAATCATCTTTCTATTTTATTCTTCCAACAAAAACATCGTTTCGCAGTTTAACTGTGGTTATACGGCTTTTAAAAACTTGAATACTAGAAATTACACTCTTTTCTCAAGTGTCCGCTCCTATAGTTGGCCACCATCTTGATTTTTTCCTTGATATTTCGTAGTCCGTACCCCCCCGCTCAGAAACTTCGAAACGGCAAACAGAACTGATTACATATTTCAGAAAGACACCTAGTTTTATATTCAGGGGGACGGTCTAGTCAAGGATGTTTTACACTCCAAGGAAAGTTTTCTTTTTCCAAGGAATAATCTTCCTTTAAATAACGAAATATTTCAGCCGTTAAAGAACCGTTAAAGTGAGTATCAGCAACTATATATGAAACATGCTTTATGATCTGTAAATGATGTTTTTGGATAAATTTGTTTGTTCATGTTCTGGAGAAATTTGGGATGGTTTGGCCCAAGATAAAGTCTTTAAAAAATTTCTGATACTTTCCATGAACAAATTAAATCAATGACTCAAGCTAAATATATAATATAACTCAAACCTCATCCTCAGTGCAGTCAGGTCTTTGTTCAGCCACAACAACAATTCTCTCTTCACGTAAAACTTCTATCCCGAATATCGCGATTCTACCATGAAAGTAACAACACACCAACAAATGAGATTTCTTTCAGACTTTGGCAACACAGTGCTGACTACATTACCTTCCCCTATAAACAAACTTGATTGGATCCACAGCAAGAATAGTCGCCTTCAAATCATCAGCATTATGACGTCTTCCTGATACTTTTATAAGACCATCCACTGTACCGCATATAAACACCAATCCACCCTGGAATATTGAAAATCGTTTAGTACACTAGAGTAAGTGGGTTTTCTGCCAATAAATATCAGACTCTGATAAGTATCTGTTCAAAGTCATTAAAATTTAACAATTTTTGTGAACACTCACAGGTCCAAGGAATCCTAGTAGTCCAGTTCGAACATACTCTGAATAATGTGAATATTGTTCAACCGGACCTCCATCTGCTCCAAGAGGCTGAACCTGAAACAAAGTTCAGGCTATGATAGTCGACCTACTTCACAAATGTCACAGATGTAGTATTGACACAGGACAAGCTCCATGAGGTCTAACTCAGTAGGAAATTCTAGTGATCAAGATACAGATAAACCCACTAGACAGATGAGCCATGACATTGGGTTTTCATTCTTGAATTATAACTTCTTGCCATTGTCAGTTACTTATTCACCACATGAAGCCAGAGTAGTCATAATGTGTGATAACCTACATACCTTAAAAGTATGGTTAGTCTTGCCAACAAGTCCAAAGTAAGCACTTCCAACTGTACCGCTTGCAACACAAAGTTCGCCAACTTCATCGGTCTTGCATAGTTTAGGAGGACCGTCTGGTTTAACCACCACAATTTTCACTAGAAAACAAGACATAAGTTTAAACAAAGAATTATCATGAAAAGAATACAGTAAGCCATATAAAAAATTAGCTGATTTTAATGAGATTATTCTGGAGCAAGCTTAAAATTACATCAATATATACACAAAGATGACTTGTAAGAACTCATTTTACTTCATCGACTTGTCATTAGAGAGATGTTGCATTACTCACCGGCAGGAGGGACTGTCCCGCAATCTTGTAAGGTCAATGATGTTACAGATCCTTCTTTATCGACTCTTACAACACCATAACTTAAACCATTCAGAGATAATACACCACGTCCTGTGGCTGTTGATCCTGGCTTGCCTGGCCTGAAGAAACAAGCAGAATATGAGATACAAAGAGCTGAATCTAGACACATAGACCGTTTTTCTTGTCTACTTACCGTCTTATAGCAATTGTAAGTGTTTCAGATGAACTTGCACAAGGACAAAGTGACTCCGCCTTCAGTCCTTTATTTTCAAACGCACTTATAAATGCATCACATGCTGACAGCGACCCTACAGAAGAAAGACAAACAATCATCTTTTATATTAAGCGATACTACTCATTAACACATAACATAAATGGTGTAGGAGGCCCAGAGGTTCTTCCATGCTCCTCAGAAGTCCCGCACTTCAACCTCATAATCTAAATGGCAAGCAAAGTACAAAGGGTTAAATAGATTTAAATTAGTAGACTCTCACATGGGTTAGCTCTGTCTGCCAATAGCAACATTCTGAGTGAACTGAGATTAACATCTTTGATTTCTTTAGTAGCATGAAGAGACCAGTGGAGATCACGAGAAGAAACAAGAGCACAAGTTGCTAAAAAATCAAACGTAACAATCTATAACCATTTGTATCCTCATAATTACTTGATAAAAGTCCATTGTAGGCATCATGGTTTTTGTATAAAGTAATTCATGAAAATGACATTTTAAATGCTAGATATCTTCTTGTACCTCGTTGTTTTGTGACAACTTGCAACCACATAGCAGGGTTTACTTTTAAAACACTTCCAGGAACAAATATAACATGCATTCCATTGTAAACACTCTGCGAATAAACAATGATTGGTACCAGTCTTATATCCTTAGATAAAAGTTTTACAAAGGTTGGCAAAAATTTGTTCACATGGTAATGTCCTTACCGTCAGTATAGAATGCCATAAACCAACTTCTCGCTTAAAATCTAGCACGCTAACCATCACCTCACCTTTAAATAAAATAATAACATGAAAACAGATTTACATTAACTGAATTAAAATAAAACTTTTTTCGATCAAACAGTGTTACGATATATTGACAAGCTTTACAAGACTAAAGCTTTTTGATCAAAGAGGTATCATGCAAGCTTCCTCTATTAATCACATACCAGCAGTATAAGAGCAAGCCTGAGTGACCATTTGAGAATGCGTTAGCATGTTAGAGCGAGTGATAGAGACGCCAAGTGCTGAGCCATCTTTATCAGCAGTTGACTACAAATACAACACGAAATAAACTTCTAAGAAACAGACAGTAATAGGATTAGCAATGATAAGAAAAATACAGTAACTAATGGTAAATGAAACTGTGCTGATTCTTGCCACTGACTTCAATATAAGCTGGAGATGTTCGATCTAAACTAGACGGAGGTCGCCAATCTTTTGGAGGCTTGCCAAGTTTTTCCGTGAAATACCAATGAACATTTGGCCAACCTAGCAATGAAGAAACATTCATTACTAAACTGATTACAGATAAATGTACAGATCAGATGAGTATATACCCTTAAAATGTACGATGTTTCCAGTATCATCTTTAGGCAGAGTTTTAGAACACATTTCGCTAGTTAGCACCCATGTGACTCCACAACTTCCCAAAAGAAATCCAATTTGCTGACCTCCTGGATCCTTGAAATTTAAAACAGAAATATTTAATCAGTTTGTCTGATAAGTATGCTTGATAGAAAAACTCAAAGTGGCAGAAGATCACTCACACAAAACAATTCTTATTGGCCCAGATTATTTATTCTGTGCAAAAAGAGGACACCAAAATATGGAGAAATTGTGCATCTTACATCTTTTGTCTTTGGTGGTTCAACAGCAACAGGCGTTATTCCAGCTAAAAGACACCCATAAAATGACGTCGTGAAACCAACAATATCATCTGGATGGTATATTAATGCAACCTAAAATGAATCAAACCGTGATTATTCCTGTTTTTGGATAAACTGTATCCTGTATACTTCCAAATATGCTGCAAAGAAAGATATACTAGGGCCAGTGTATTTACCCGATCTCCCATCATTATTGAAGTTCCTTCTTTAGGATTGCCAATCTTGTTCAAAAGTGTGTATGCAATCTTCTGAGCTTTACTCAACAGTTTTCCTGGCAAAAACAGAAACCTAAAGTGATCAGTATACAGCTTAAAAGACATACTTCTACTGACTGGCAACACCCTGCCCCACGCACTCTACATGTATGTATAAACTATAGTCTAATGTCAAACACTTTTACTTGTCTGCACAAAACTCTTGCCATCTAATGGGGTAATAAAGTAAAAACTTAGGGAGCATGGGTAGTGCATTCTGCCAGTGCATTGCCTCCCACCAAGGCTAGGACCAGATAAAAAAAAGGGACTGGATGACTTAATCCTTTACAGTTTAACCAAGTGAATACAGTTGAGTTGATCTCTCACATGCTTTAATGGATCTCTCGGTACTCTGAGTTCCCTCCGCTAGAGCGACAAAATTTAATAACTCAGTGTTTGGCCCCCTAGTAACTAGTCATTGCTGTAGCAGAGACTTAGCCATTATGGAAAGCTGACCAAACAAATTAAAATATATACACTTGCCATAAGTCAAAGTATATGAAGTCTTGCAGTGACTATCAATAGTCGAGATAGCAGCCGCTTTGTGATGACTTGTACCATAACGATATAAGGCTTCTTCTAAACTGTTGCTCCATTGAGCCTGTTGCTAAAGAATATATAAAAATTGCAAACATCTTATGATTGTAGAGCTCTACTGCTCCTACAGCATAACTTCCACAATATAGTTTACTTGCAACGGATCCCCAATTGAAGGCTTCGTTGTAGTGCCTTCGGGTTTAGGAGCTCCAGGGTCTAACTTTTGTTCTGCGAAATATCAAAATACAATAATAGCATCAGTTGATTTTTTTAACATGATGTTAATTTGAACTGCACAATAATCAACAGAGAGTGTTGTTTATACCTTCTACGACATCATAATCATCAGTGAAAAACTGTTCTAAAGGTTTTCGTTTTGGCCTCTACAAGTACATCATGTAGAACATAGAGCAATTACTTTGTACAGTTGCTAAGAGCAACAAGTGAGGCTTACAAATATTGACAAACTTACTTTTAAAGTATTTAGGAGTTGTTGAATTTTGCTGGAAACTTTTCCTGGTGACACAGCTGAAAGAAACATATTTTTTTCAATTTTTAATCAACTGAGCACCCAAGTGGAGTTTACAGAAACTCTGATTAAGTCAACCATTTAAATCATACACATTACATTGTAGAAAATAACAGCAACTTTCAAGCAATTGTACTTCAAATTTTGATGTGTCAGTATCAACTTACGTCCATTACTAGAATCTGAATCGGAGTCAACTCTTATTGAAACAACTTGCATCTGACTTCTTCGTTTAGCACTATTCTTTGAGCGATCACCCTCAACAACCACAGGTTGCGCAATCACCACTTCTTCCTCTTGTGTTGATGTTGCTCTGATTACATTTGAGGCTG
The DNA here is from genome assembly GCA_025434845.1 of Phenganax subtilis. Classification (NCBI taxonomy): domain Eukaryota; kingdom Metazoa; phylum Cnidaria; class Anthozoa; order Malacalcyonacea; family Clavulariidae; genus Phenganax; species Phenganax subtilis. Next base: position 10,136 of record JAOBYK010670776.1, read on the forward strand.
AAGCATCTTCAACTGTCAGTCTATACTTATGATTGTCTGATGTTTGATTGGTCGCCTGGGGCTCCCTAGTCATGGCATCATCCGTTCTGTCATAATCGGGTATCGGAATAGAAACTACAAACATGAACGAAATATTATAAACTTGTCACACATTTCTCTTCATGATGACCAGCTATGGTAATACTGAATCTCAATGGACCTTTAACCTTATAGACCAAATTTCAAAAAATTTTGAAGTTGGAAAATCTTTTACCACAGCCTGAAAGA
>JAOBYK010670887.1:0-29025 GCA_025434845.1 Phenganax subtilis
GTAATATCCGCATTTTCATGCAGACCAAACACTTCAGGGTGAGGATTAAGAGGCAAAGATCTCACGTAATCTAAGTAAGTTTCGTATGCACCATGAGAAGGACAGTAATATGTTCCACTTTGAGAAAACCTTAAAATAAAACACAAAACAAAAATCAGGTTGACTAACATGTGAGAAGGACATTTTCAGTTTGATTCAACTGAACACAGCAGGTTTTCTTTACGTACTCCAGTTTCCTCCTGGAGTAAAACTGGATCGAAAAGGGATGATTCTTGCTATGTACACACGGTAACGTTTTTGAGCGTTTTCATTTGTGTTTTCACTTGAAAACGGCTGCAAAGTGCAAACACTGACAATTTAGGACAGAGGCTGCAGCCAATCTAATATGCTGAAAACATTTTTACTTGGAAAGTGTTAACTACGCGTTAAAAAGATAAACGAGACACAAACGTTTTTGGAAACGCTTGAAAACGGCGCCCGTGTGCACGTAGCCTCTCATTGGATCACAAAGAAGAAGAGCTCATCACTGATAACACTTTCGAATGGTGATAAATATTTTTGTTGTACTCACTTGTGCTGGTTATTCTCTAAAATATCTTCACAGACAAAAATTGACAAAAGGTTCATGAGTAAACGACGATCTTTATCATCAGTAACTCTCCCCCCGTAATTACATTCGCCAAAGAGATAAACAAGCGCATCCAAGGGGGGTTGATCATAATCATTCAAAAACATCTGTGAAGGAAGAAGAATAAGTGGAAGCTTGAGCAAAATGAAAAGACACAAACGCACATGACAAAATGAAAACACTGGACTAGGCTACAGAAGTCTCCTTTAAAAGAGCTGAAAATGCAATGAAAACCTTTCAATTTCTGAACTCTAAACGCACCTGCAGTTGTCTCATGCTGATGCGAAGGTCAGATTCATTGAATTCGTATGGAATATTCCAACCTAATGGTCCAAACTTTCGTCTTTCTTGTACCAGAGCATGGAAAAAACATAAGCCAAACAACAACTTCCGCCAATTCACGGGCTAAAAACACATTCACAATTTGGTTATAATAGCTTAGTGTTAGGAGCGAGGACTACCGAATGTCTGAGTTTACTAGATAGAACTATACTGTGAGACTAAGAGACTTGCAAACTAGACTCACTTTATTACATGCTTCAAAAAATGCGGGATCTGAGATAGGATCATTTAGATATGAACGCAGTATGTTGGCTCTCAGTCCTTTAGGAGGCTCATTCGTCATCTTCACACCTACAAATATATTATTAAAAGATCCAAAAGACTTTGATAAAGTCCTCACACCATATCTCCAAAGATTATGAAAGACAAGGGATAATATCTATGTTTAAAGACGTGCATGAACTCACCATTCTGAAGGATAGACACAGGGAAATCAGGCGAGGGATAGCTCGTCAACCACAATCTGAAGTCTTTGTGTGTGGCTTCAGGAATTATCACTTCTTCACAGATCTTTTCAAGTTTAGGCATCCAGCTTGTGGCAAGATGACAATTTTGAAGCACAACCCAAGTTCCTTGCTTTAGGGCGTCTTCAATCATACCAGCTGCAATAGGACCCTTAGAGAAATTGAAATACACTCTGAAGTTTATCAATTGTTTATATAATCCAAGCAAGATCTACTGCAGATCACTACCTAAATAATCAGAGGTCGAGGAAAAAAGTGAGGATCGTGGTTCGATGATAAACGATCGCGGGTCGTGGATAATGATATTTGCTAAGTATATGAGTACTAAAAGACGAAATAGATCGTAAGCAAGAGCGAAGCCTCTATGAAAGACTTAATCTAGTTTACCTGTCCTTGTCCAAGTGATATTGTTTGCGTTCTATCACCACCCATGCCTTGGTCTTGAGCAAACTTAAGTAGATACGCCATGGGATCAGCGCCAGGAGACAGCACAAAGATGAGAGGAGCACAGCAATGAGAATCACCATAACTTAATTCAAGGTTGAATGTCGGAGGTTCAATGTAGGTGCGACCCATGTTCTCAACTATGAAATCCTAGGAAGAGATAGATCACGATTAACAGATTAGGATTAATACACTGTAGGATTAGAATATTGGGTCAGGATTAGTAGTAGAGTCAGGATTTGGTGGATCAGGATTACTAGATTAAAGTTTACCTGAACAGCAGGCACAATTTTGTCAGGTCGCAGACAACGTAAGACCACCAACCTAATGAACACAAATATGGAAATTTTGAGCACCTGAAATAATATGAAATATTAGCCGGTTCTTTCATAACTGAGTACACGGACCTGTCTAACCCAGAGAGCGTGTTCCAGATACCAGGAAATTTCTCGCTCTGAGGTGTTGCTGAGTCATAGAATGTCTTCCAGCCTTCTTCGTCGAACTCTGGTGGAAATATTAGATTTAATATGTACGTAATAGATTTTTAAGAAATAGTTATGATCATTAAATAATCTGTCAGTTCTTGTCTTGTCCTACATTTGTCAGAGTGTATGGCAGCATACCATCTTTTAGTCCAGTGAGGTTAGTGAGATCAGAGGCTCGCACTATTTCCGACCATGATTTCTCAATGAGCCAATCAGGACAAGGATTTGGAAACGGGTTCTCTAACGCAACGCCTCCAGTCAGCAAGAAGCGCCAAACCTGATCATCAACGTCACCTCTGGATGAAAAACACACAGAGGATTATTAAGAGATGACGCCTACTGGATCTCTACGAGAAAAAATTCTGACCTTCCTTGCATAATGCCAACAGTGAGAACAAATGAAAACAATAATTTATCTTTCTCAAACAAAGATCGACAAACGTTTACGTAGATGCTTTCAGTAAAATGTTCATTCAAATTCGAGATTCGTTCATCCAACACATGGGAACGCTTGCTCTTGTTTATTGACTACAAAATAAAGAAAAGTTAGAGGGCGGAAGTTTTAACCAGGAGAGCAGTCCAGTATAAATGAAGTCAGTTCTAACCTGTAGATACAGATTAATGAACCATATAAGCGAGTACTGGTACATGGGTTCAATATTAGCAAGTTCTGAGATGCAGAAGAATAGTATTGAGGAATGTTTCGCTACAGGCTGATATCCATTGCGGGTTTCATCAATCTCCTTCTCTGTTGCAGACGCAATTTCCTGATAAACACAACATTCATACGGTATAAACAAGGCTACTTCGGAAGAATTTCGGAAGAACTTCGTGAGACTTTTGAAAGCCTGTCGTTAGTTCTTCGGCAGCATATTACCTGTTTAGCCTGGATTTCTTCAGAAAGAGCTTTGGATGAAGACAATATAGTAATTGCAGTTTCATCTTCAAGGATATTTCCCTATGAAATGATAGAGCAAAGTTTGTTGAAATAGATTTAGAAGAGTCATCTCCATCACTGAGAGCCATGCTCAGATTTACCTCAGAAGAAGATAACACTTGAAGAATCTTATCTTCAATTTCTTGGAGCTAAACATTTCAAAAAAAACTACGTGAATTGTCGTCCGCTTCAAACCAATTCTCGCGCAATGATAACACTTTTTAGCCGCGTTTTATTTCAAACTTCATACTTGTTTCTTATTGGCTGCACTTTCCAAGATTAGTTCATTTTTCTTTTCCTCGAGTTCAGGCTTTTCTCGCGCGGCCACGATGCCCAACAACTGATCTTCTAAACCAAGTGGAGTGATCATGAAGTTCAATAATGTCACCTAAAACAAGCAAGAGGATAATGAAGTATAAAACTACGTTCTCTTAAAAAAAATTCTTACATGAAGTTACCTTCACTGAAATCTCCGGCAGATAATGTGGATTACGCAATCTTGTTGTGATGTAGAAACGAAAATCTTTGGAATATTCAATGGCGTTTTCTCCTAACTTGATGTACTACAAAACAAAGATAATTTCAGTCAAGCTTTTTTTAATTCTCACACACGCCTGAGAAATAATTCTATCTTAGCCTCAAACTGATCCAATATAGTCCATCATTCCTTAATCTACGAATTAGGTCTAAAGTCTAGTGTACACTCACTTCAACACCGCCTTGTTTAAATGTCTGTTTCAAAAGCAACGGTTCTAATATCGGGTCCAGTTCCTCGCCAACATTCTCCAACAACACAGGTGTACCAAACTATATAATGAACAAACCAACATAATACAAACACAGGTATCAACACAAGGTAATGGAAATTGTGTCTTTTACTACTTACCGTTATACTGTTTTCCAAAGTACGGACGTAATTCGAGTCAGAGAGCTTGACAACAGAAAGTTTGTTTTGTTTTTCCATATTTTTAATCCATTTGTTAGCTTGACCTAGATTCAGAGATAATACCACTAGACCATTGTATTACAATAGATCCTGTATACATATCTACGTGTGTCGTACCCTGTGGATCAATCATTAACGGCCATCTTCTAGCGTTGTCCACAATAATCCCATTATCAATAGAGAACGAGTCCACGGGCAAGCCAGCAATTTGCCAAGCTCTGATTTTAACAGGATCACCCAGAGTGGAATTCACAGAGAAAGACTGGGAACAAGGGATTTGACGTTGAAGACAAAGCTTCATCCATTCTGATATACAATCCTTCAAAGATATTGAGAAGTTTTAATTCATGTTTTTAACAAAGTTTGAAGGGTTAAGACTTACGCTTCTGAAATCGACAGTGAATGAGCCAAGATATGCAACGACAGCAGAAGATAACAAAACATCACCAGTGACTTTGGAGTATCTAAGAAATGTGATAAACAACGTACAGGGAGAAAGACTGAGTTCCATGTAATCTAATTTAAGCGAACTACAAGCCTTACTTATCAGATAGAGACTCTGCTGCTTGTGTCCAGCGGTCTTTCTCTCCACCCAGTCCTCCAATCAATTTCTCAGCGCGATCAAGTTTCTTCGAGCACATATCAATATTATGTTCAAGATCTTTCTTTTTCGCAGTCATCTCGTCAAACTGATCATTCAATGCTTGAAGTTTATCTTCAACCTACAGGCCACGAGAGAAACTAGGTTAACAGAGCAACGAAACTAACTATACAGTTGTTCTAACAAAACCAACCTGTTTTAGCTCAGCTCTTTTCGCGTTCAATTGCTTCATCTGTACAGCTAATTCAGCCTCAGCTGCAGCTAATTTCTCTTTTTTAGGAGCGACGACCTGAACAAAAAAAAATACACTCAACATCCTCCCAAGTTTATCCCAGCAGAGTATCATTCCAGTAAGCATTCAAGATCAATTTCGTTACCTTGGCAACACGATCGTAGACTTCTAACGCTCTGACCCACTTGCAAAGACCTTCACAAGCAGAGGAAACTGTGCGTACTACTGAGGGGTTAAAATCAGCGTGAGGAATATATCTAAACAGATCAACGAATAAATACAAGAATACTTGAATAATGTCTCCAAAGTTTGCAGAAATAGGAAAGCAAGATATGAATCAGTAGAGTGTCTAACTTGTCTCGTATTTTCTTCATAATAGCCGGAGCAATATTATCTTTATCATAAGTCTTGAGAGACTCCAAGAATTTCATATCTCCCAGCATTTTCTGTGAAGGTCCCCAGAAATCCTCAATCATCTTTCCAGAACCTGAAGGATCAGGTTTTCGTTCTGGTTTCAACGCTTTCATCACACACACTGCTTCCAAGATAAGTTTCACCACCGCTGGAGGATTCTATGAAATAATAGACATTTGAATTAGAGATAGGATAAAGAGAAAGATGACTAAATCAATGGAAGTTCTACCTTCATTGTTTTGACCATACTGATATCACTTGGTTTTAAAGTATCTAGAGCTTGAATGGCTGACTCAAGTGCAGGCAGAGCTTCAGCAAGATCGCCTTCACATTCATCTTTGATTCCCTTTGCTACAGCCGCTGCTTCATTTGCAACAGCCTCGTCTGCGCCCACGACCTGAAGCAATAAAACATTGATCCAAACTGCAGTCTCTAAATAGATCAGTTCTACGGTAGGAAGCTTCACAACGCAGCAAATGGTGATCATACTTGGAAGTCTAAACTTTAAATACAACAAGCAAGTCAAAAGTATTCTCGCCTATCATCACTTCCCCTCTACTTCGTGTAAATCTCCACCAACCTCTTTCTTAGCTTCGACTTCAACCGTATCTTGTTCAATCTTTACCATAAGCTTCTCTGTCTCAGCTGAGGTCTGAATCAGTTCAGGTTGCAATGCCTGCAACTCCTCTTGCATCACTGACACTTGCGACGCAGCGAATTCCAGTTTCTCAAGGCCTGTCACGTATCTGTTTTTCAGTCCCAGGATCTCGCTCTGCTTCACCCCCAGCAGAGTCTTGAAGGTCAAAATTAGTTCTAAATATGACGTAGGCGTGACGTAATTATGACGCCGTAGCACGTCATAGTATCTAAAAAGAATACGAAATACTTCATGTTGTTCATATGAGAGCGTTAATGCACTTGATAAGCTTTGCCGTACCGTTCCGATGTTTTCCGAACACTTTCATGGAAATATTTACACATATACACACATTCGTTGCGCATAGCTTCTGACATCTCCAAATCTTCCAGGAATTTATTAGCAACCATTTCAAGAGCGTCTTCTGGCCAAGCCTAAGAAAGAAACAAACTTGTAAATCTTCAATAGTTTTTTATGCTAAATGTGACTGAAGAATACGAGTAGTTTACTCTAGATTTAATTGTACTAACTTGGAACCAATCTATGGTACAGCAATTGATCAACGATGGAAACATTCGAAGTCTGTTTCTGAAAGCATCGCCTATTGGACTCATGGCTAAAACGACATGAAGATTCGCTTTGACTCGATCAATGAAGAACGTATACATTGCCAGTGGAGTGGCGTCAATCTTTTTACCCTAAAAAAGAAAGTATAAGAATAGCTTAGAACTGCTAGGAATCACTTTAGAACAATTCAGATCATTTTAGAACAATTTAGAGCAGTTTAGAACTAATATGTGCACATTTCTCAAACCTCAAGTCTAGCAACATTCTGCATCTTATCAATAAGTTCCGCTTTCTCATCAGCAGGAAATATATTGGGAACATCTCCAGTGTTTAGAATCATGTTGATGTCTTCAACAAACGATTCTTCCTTGATTTGATTATCACTGAACAAAAACACTGTAGGCTTACCATCTGCTCCAGCTTTCATCAACATCTGAAATAAGAATCATGTCAGAGTTTTTATGCTATCATCATAATAGGTGAATTTTTTTCACTTTTTCTCACCTTTTTCAAGTCATCTCTCCACTCAGATTTCGTGTAACTTTTAGTAATTTCAATTTGAAACAAATCGTAGTCCGCCATGAATGTAGCCAGACGCGTGGCACTTTGCCGACCGCTACCTCCAATACCTGAGGACAGGAGACAAGAATGAAGTAAGAACAATCAGCTATGTTTACCCTGGATAGCTCTGTGAATTTTGATCAAACTGTTTATCATGGAGACCCAGTAGGTATTACTAAGGAATAAAATACAAATGAACGTACCGACAAGTAGAAGATGTCCATTATCTTGTTTCAAAACTCGGCTCACTCGTGAAATGTGTTCAATGGCAAATTTAAACATTACAAGCGACATGGGAGTCTTGCTCATTTGATTGAACTCTTCCAAATACCTGAAACAGATTGAAAGATACAAAATGAATATTGCAAACGTCTTAATATATGAATCAGTATAAATCTTTGAGATGCAAACACTTACGTATCCATTTGCGAAGTCAAAGATACAAAATCTGAGATTTCATTATATGTTTTCTCCGGAGAATCAACATTCATGTAATCGCCAAAGAACAAACCTCTGTAAAAATTAGAAAGTGATCAACCTGTCACATCTCCCTACCAAATCCGATCAAACTGTGATTTCTCCCTACCTGATATGATCATCTTGTAATTTCTCTCCAGGTGGGATAAGGTGACCCAAGAGTTTATCCATATCAACTTTCAGTTGATTCTTCGTCGTATCTTTCATCATATCAAAGAAAAAATGACGATCTTCGTCGTCGATGAGACGATCATAAAACACTCGGTAAACCTCGTGAACCCAGAGTCGGATCAGTTTCTCGCCTTCTTGCATACAAGAAGCAGGGACCAAGAGAACGCCGAATATCACACGCGCGAAGTCCCGCAGGTTGAACACGTAATGCGACTTGGTAGGAGTGGGTAGGAAGTTTTGTACAGCAGTGGTGTAAACTTGGAGTGTGGCGAGCACAATAAGCTAAAAAGAATTGCTTATTATAATAAAAATTTTCCGCTTCAGACAAGACTTTTTAAGTACATTTTCCCATGAGATAAAACTTAAATTAGCGTAATACCTTGCCCAGTCTTTGAAATGAAGCATCAAATCCTTTCGCAAAATGCCAGTCAACAATGGATGTGAATATGCTCGTAAGAGTATTGTCATCAAACTTATCAATGGAGACAATATTGAGATGTCTTGTGAAGCGACCAGAGATATGATGACGACCCCCTCCGGGTGGGGCCATGGCTGATACAAACAACTAGAGAGATTGAAGAACATTGAATACCTTTGAGAAATTTAATTCGAAGAAGTCTAGAGAAAGAGATTAAGTATCGTTACCCACCAGATCAATAAGATCGACTTTGGTCGTGTCTTTTCTGTCGTACCAATGGCGATGATCAATCCATTGACGGAGCAGCTCAATAGGAGGCTGGGCCCCATATTTCTCAAGAGCGGGCATATTGAGATCATCAACAAACACGACACACTTCTTGCCAGGTGGTGGACCATACACGCCTTTACGACGACTACACAGAAGAGACAGAAATGTACATCGAGTGCAGTGGTTATAATACATGGATAAAATGTGAGAAGATTCTCTCAGTTTTACTCAACCAAACACCACAGACATTTCTCAGGCATTCCTGAGGTAAAACAAGAGGGATATCATTGGATATTTACTTACCGATCAAGTTTAGACATGATGATATCCTGAGTTTGTCCCGCACTTGTTCGAGATGAGAAATTTATATTAATAGGAATATATCTAAAAGACAAACACGATCTACATGAATTATACAGCAGACATGGAAAGACATTGTAATACACGACGCACTTTTCTTTGGGTAATCCAACCAGATAGTTGTTAGTGATTGCTGATTTCCCTGTGCCAGTTGGTCCAACGAAGAGCATTGGGATCTCATGAGGAAGATAGGTGTCCAAGAAATACGTTTGCCTGGCTGTGTCTGCTGTCTGAATAGTTAATTCGCTCACCTGAAATGAAAAGTTTTATCATTAAAAGTATTATAACATCAACTGAGTATTGTACTAAGAAGCTAAAACTCGGAGTGAAGTTTCCAAGTGAAAGATTACAATACCTTGGCGTCTTTAGGAATATCCAATTTCTTTCTGTCTACATAATCCATCCATTTTCCCCAAGAACCACTCGCTTGCTTTACAAAGTAATAATCATACACAGAGCCTGGATCTGGGAATACACTTTGCTGAAGAGAAAGAAAATAGTCAGGATATTATGCCAGAGTATCTATATTTCTTATTACGAGAGGATCTCTTCTACACCTCTAGGGAGATTCCCAGTATAGGATCTCCTGCATTACCTTTGTGAGTTTAATATTCTTTGGTTTAGGATGATCTTTGTTAGTTCCACTGATCAATAATCTAAAAAAATTATCAAAATTCTTCCTGCTTTCTCCAGTGATGGTGCCAGCGACACTCCAAACCAAAGAGAACAGAAATAAACCTTGAAGCCAACTTGAGATCTGAAAATATTCACGGTCACCCAAATCAAACGCGGTTAAATTCAATTTCTTCTTGAAAAAAAGTTAGTTAAAAATGATAATACTCCTCTTCCAGTAGACTAAGGATTACAAAACATGTTTTTAAAGGCTAGAGAACAATATTACTAAGGAAGCTGAGTTTTCTTCACCAGAACAAGAAGGTTATTACTGAGATATCTAACCTGAACACCTGACATTCTGTCAGATCCCTCGGCTGTTGCCTGAGCACTAATTTCATCTAACAGACACGTGTAAAGTCTCATCAGTGATGACGTCAAGTGAAGAGGCGACGTTTGCACGAAGAACTTGCATTCACGACGAACGAAGTCTGAAGTATATAATACAATCAACTCACACCGAACTGAATTAACATTGAATTTCTCAGGTTTATAGTCGAAGTATCAGTAAACAATCTGTGGATTTTGATCGAGCATAAAGCTTTCTTTTCACCCTAACTCACCAAGACAAGGTTGCATGAGCCAGTCAAATAAACATTTGATAGTTTCTCTATGTTCTTTCGTCAATACTTCAGGCAATGTGTTCATATACGAGTCCAACAATGGCGTCCAACCAAGCTAGAATGAAAAAAAAAACAACTCTTATATTATAACTTCGTGCTACAATTTTGCAATCTTCTCACCACAACTCTTTCATAAAATTAGCAATACTTACTTGATGAGGTTCTAGATAGATCATACCGCATCTACTGACTGTGGCTGGCGAGGCTTGTTCCAAATCTGATGGCTCAAATATTAAACTTTGTTTTGAGTTCATTTGAATTATTTCACCACTCATAAGACACAACTAAAAAACAAACGCACTAATTCACTTTACTATAAATAGTTCTACTAGTAAATAAGTTGGCATAGTGTTAATCTCACGTCAAGTTCTTGCGAGACGCAGTCCAGCAAACAAATGTATTTTTAAAACACAAAACTCTCTAACCTTCTTATTATCATCTAGGACAGTGTTCATATTTTCAATCCATACAGCATCAACAGGGCCATCAAATATAATCCATTTTCTATCCTCGCTCGTTGAAGCCGCTTGTTCTCGAAAATTGTTCGCAAGAACTCCATCGGACCATTCATGTGAAGTGGGATCAAAACTTCCATATAATTCGCCCATTGTACATGATTTAGGATTGATGATGAGATATTTCACTGTGTTTTCTGGCAGGCCAGCTTTTTCCAGGTCAGCAAGGGAATCTGCGAGAACCTACAGGGATTTTCTTCATATAATAACTGTGAAGAAGGATGAAAAAAGACTGCACATTATGTGAAATCTCACCTTGAATGCCATAGTTTTGCCACCAAGGGGTTCACCAACAATCATGAAACCGTGACGAACTATCATCATCTCATAAATCTAAAAAAATCCCAACAATTATCGGCCATTGCAGTTCACTTTTCACTGAAATATTCGAAACTTTGTTGCGAACTTCGCAAGTTCGTTTTTCCACTTCAAGTCAAATGTTCACTATAACTTTCAGAAACAGGTTTGTAAGCAAAGCGTTTTGAGACTGGCTTCAACATAGAACAGATATTAAAGCCTGTGTATGTGAAATTTCCGACACTGCAGAGTAGACGTTCCTCCACAGGGCATACCTGTATGATTTTCTTAATGAACCAATCAGTAGCTTGGAGATTACGAAGTCGACAGTTTTCATTGAGAGCATCTTTGAGAGCGCCATAATCCGGGTTTGGCCAGGGTGTCCCAGGAAATAAATCTGAAATAATACCTTCAAAAAGAGGAACATCCTGAAAAAAGAAAATAATTTGAGTTAACTAGTTCTTCAAAGATATTTTTTATCAACAAAGTTAAACTTTAATAGAGTTTAACAATTATTCAAACTTAATATTTCTTTGTTTTAAAACTTTATACAAGGTTAGAAACCAACTCAAGAATTGCGATATGAATGCTTCGGGTCACTGAGTGAGTACCTGAGAAAGAAACTTCGCAAGATTTACTTCTAAAATGGCACGAAGAATCAACTCTGCTTCGTCATCATCCGGGAACTTTAGTTTCAAATTTCCCGCCGCAGTGAGAACTGATTTGACCGCGCGCATGCCGTAATCATAATGAGATTGGGACGAGAGCTGTTCTGAACATAATGTGTATGTAGCCACAATCTTTTGAGCAAGACTACAAGAAACCCAAACAAACAAAAGTCAAATAAGAGAGCCCTGATCATATTCCAGGCAGTTTCACGTTTGCTAGACTGGAAAAAAATCCCCAACACACATAATAAGACGAAAGCTTCAACACTAGAATAGTTGTAAATGAACTAAATAATTTCTTAGCAATGTTCTCTTGATGCTGGCGTTTTTTGTAAGCATAACAGATGAGATACTTGCCTTCTAGCATCGACGAAACCCATGGAATAAAGAGAAATTTCTGCGATGAGAGCGTAATCAGGAACCATCATTGCGACAGTACGAAACAACACCTTGAATAAAGCATCAAGAAATGAGAGCAGAAATATTCTAGCTTGTTGAATCATCTTTCACTAGGCGAACTAGCTAATCTTAGCAATACTCATTGTCAGTGATTCCTCTATAATACGAAATGAAATGTATATGTAAGCAGATCCACTACAAACAACAACTGCTGCTTTTGGAAAATGTAAAAACTTTGAAATTTTTTCCTTGCTTATTCATGACACTCTTCGAAAGTTTCACCTATGCCCCAAACCGCTCCAAGTTTCTCCCCGACACTATAAAAACCGTTATATTTGCTCAAAAGCGTACTTCTCAGATAAAAAAAACATGTTTCGAAAACATGGTTTCGAAATTATACAGAAATTAATCTATTTATAAGAATGAAAGAGTGAAACCTTGAGATTATCGGGCAGCTCCTGACGTCCAGCATAACCAGGATTCATTGTGATAAACATTGTACATGTTGGATCAAGAACTAGTTCGGTTCCTTCGAAGATAAATGTCTTGAGTTGAGAGGCGATCGCTTTCTGGATTGTATGAATCTGTTGAGCTACAACGGACAACACCTGAAGTAAGACAAAAAAGAGTACAGTGTTAGATTCAACGACGATAGATCACTACACTGCAGTCTGGAATAATGATTACGAACCGTCAAATATTTTCAAGATATAACTGAAAGAATTTTCCGTAAAGTGCGAATATTTCATTCTTGATTTTACCTCCAATTCAATTCTGTTGAATTCATCGAAACATGCCCAAGCACCAGCCTGCGCGAGACCTTTAAAAAATTTGCCCATAGCTTTGAAGTCCAAACCATCTGAACAGTTGAAGACAACACACTAAAAAGAAAAATATTCTTTATAAACTTTTTACCCAAACTAATCAATGAAATCTGTTTGATATGCTTATCATATCTCGAAGAATATATGTACGAAAAATACAAAAGATTTCCATGTCAATGATATTTGAAGTTATAAACGCTACGCTCTTACCTGTTTGGCAACAGCTTTCGCTAAATCCTTTGATGTTTCCGTCTTTCCTGTGCCAGCCGGGCCCTCTGGTGCTCCACCAAGATTCAACTTTAACGCACCCATTAATGTTCTAGAAAATATTCAAACAAGTGAACTCGTTAAGAAAAACTTACTCCTCTGATCTCTATTGTCACTGGATGATATCTACCTGTAACATCGATCTGTAAGTGGAGTTATGACAAGTCTTCCTGAATTCCCTAGATATTCATAACCATAATCTATAGCTGTTGTGATCATACGCACAACAACAGACTTTTCCTCGAAGTAATATCGAAGTTGAGCAAGCCATTGGAAGTCATTCGTGTCACATACTCCATCTTTGTACATTTTTTCAACCACGTCTCGAGCTGAAAGAGAGTTATAGAGAATAATAATGGAAGACGATTCTTAATGGATCAGTAGGAAGAGCAATTTTCAACGGTTCAAGGTATTTTACCATGAACATCAATGACAGTCAGAGCTCCCAAAGTGATACGAATTCCTTTGTCAAGCTTCCCTCGCACGAGGAAGACAATCTTCTCAAGCATTTCATTGCTTTTTTTCAAATAATTCTGAATGAAAAATTATTATCAAGATAAGAATGTCAACAGCACAACACTTTTCAATACTCTAATGTCACCTTCAATCCATCTTTTACACTGACGCATTTCGATACTTCCATAGTCCAGTATATGCCACTGACTGCTAAAATAATCTAAAATAAAACGAAATTCAAAGTGGAAGCGTTTTTCATAAATGAGATTAAGATAAGATGGTAAGACAAACTGCCCAACATGTTAAAAACAGGATAGTGTACCTGTCCAGGCCATTCTTTGACCCATCTGTCACGTGGTGTGTTGGAATAGGCAGACACAGCATCTTCTGTTGTCTTCTTCAAACTTTGAATCATAATTTCCTCAACTTGAATTAACCATTTCTCAACCATACCCTGAAAAATAACACCAGTATACGACCTCTATCAATTTTAAACATCGTTTCTCATTAATCAAGTTTTACAACAGCAAGAATCTAGCAACATTTAGCAACAACGAGTGCTCAGCCAATAGGAAATGTACCTTAGCTTTAGCAGGATAAATTTTCGAGCTGAAAGGTACAGTTTCATTCTCCGCACTGATCATACCAACAATCTCTTGTTCATCTGTAAACTCTAGTTTAGCAATTCCTTCAAAACATTTCTTGAGATGTGGTTGAACACGAAGCGGATCTTTTGTCTCAGATAAGATCTCCAAAAGTTCATCATTGGATAGGAAAAAAAACCTGGAAAAATTAGACGAAAGAAAATCAGCATTGACTTGCACTGGATCTGGTAAACTTATACGTCATACCTCGGGAAAAACAACTGTTTCTTTTCCAGATAAGCATTCAATCCTTTCTGAATTTCTTCTAAGAGAAGATTTGATTCATTTAATCTTCCCAACATATTCACTTGACCGGTGGCTACAAGAACTTTGGTATCTTTGACTGACTCGGTCATGATATCTCGCCAGTAACTGTCCACTATACCAAACTTCCTTCCTTCTTCAGGCATCTGAGCCATGATATCTTCTGAACTGAAGATTGGCTCCAAATACAGCCAAGTGGCTTGACACTGAATACAGTATTGTAGCTATCAGTGAAGTATTTATACCAAGATAAGGAATTGAATCATTCTTTGTCCTCACCTTCAACCACGCATCAATAATATCTTGCATGAGAATTAATTTCTCTACCCACTCCTAGATAAACAAAATAAAACGTTGATGACGAATAGGGCAATTATATTCTGAAGTGTCTTGCACAGCCCGCGTGTGCAGGTCGAATGATTCAATTTCTAACCTTGATTTCAGTTTCAAATGGTTTGATATAAGGAGAGCCGCTCATAGTTTGTGCTTTCACAACATGATCATCAAGTAAGAGTTGAATGTCATCTACTGATGACAATACAGATACACCCTAGGATGCGAGCAATGGAAATATACCAGAGATACATTACATGGCAGATGTAGATATATAAAATGTATATGATTACCGTGTCTCTATATGGGACGAACTCAAAATGCATATCAGCCCATTCTGATTTCATTTTGTCCAAAGTTTTCTCCAGTGAGAATTCTTTGCTTGCGGACACACTAATTTCTTCCAGTCTAGATTTTAAAGATAGGGTCAGCCCTCCGGAAAATGCTGGAGTACAATCGAAAATAGAGGAAAAGATAGACATGCAACGGGGGGTGGATTAAGGTCTTGTGTGGAACTATCTAGTGTAATATAGTTGGTTTTTATTAACTTACTTATCCAAACACTTGTGAAGCCCATACTCTAGCATATTACATAATGATGTGTCCGCCTCAGGCTTAATATCAAAACCCACAATATCACTCATCTAAATAAAACATTACATGAAGTCTCTACTAAATGACTTTGAATGTCGTTACAACATGAAGTGTGCACCTGATCCCAATGTCTATCCCTGATGCCAGGATTGCAGATTGTTTGCAAGAGCGGCAGATGAGATTTGAATTTATCAATCTTTGTTTTCACGCTGTCAGCAATTCTTTTTGGACCAGGAAGATCAGAGAATGATTTGGTTAATTTGTACATGATTCTCCACATTGCACCAACATCCTCCTCAACTTCTTCAGCGTTGACCTCAGAGAATGGACCTAAAAACATTCAAAACACATAAGTTACATTATGATCACAAAATACGAGATGCCAACTTTCGTTCAAAGTTTCTCACCGTTCAACCAGTGTTCGTGTTTGTTGTGAAAGTTGAACGCAGTTCTCCAGAGCTTGTCAAAAGGCTCTTTATGGGCAATCATTTCTTGAAGGACTGGGAACTGGGAAGCTTCCCAGTCCAAAAGTTCTTCCTCTTTGTTCAGTTCCTGAAATAAACAGACACAAATCTTTCAGCGGTTAACAGACTTTAAGTTACGATTTTATGAAAAGTTGGCTTATAGAATACAGGATTGTTCAAAACATCCCCGTACAACAAAAATTCTTACCTCAAGTTCCTCTCTAGCGGATGTTAAATTCACTTCAATTTCATCCAGTTTCTCAACATTTTTTGTCATCTCATCAATACCCATGATCTACAGAAAAAGTTTGATCAATGTTGCTTAGAGACTTTACAGCTAGCCTGCTGACCACACAGAGATATTCCAAAACAAGTCAAAACACAAGCTGCATCACCTCTTTTTTTCTAAAAGCCTCCACATCTTTACTATAACCTCCCAACTTCTCTTGAAATATATTCACTCTCTTCTTCAAGTCTTCCATCGCTAGATCACGGCGATGTCCGATTCTATTCCGACTTAACTCGAAGATTTTCTGAATGTGTTTCGGCCAATGGAACACCGTGCTGTTCAATTTGATATCCTCATCTGGAGAAATATACACGCAGTATTAAGGGAACTTTGCAATGCGACCGCCTTGTGCAAGCAGTCAGAGCGGACTTTTGCCCAATATGTACAGCACGCGTGCGTGTAAAAACGTTTGTGCTTGCAGCAACGGAAAAAACTGCCTTTCAGTTTCGCGTTTTTTGATGCGTAAGTATAGCTACGCTTAAGTTGCAATAAAAACTTTAAAAAAACTTCAGATGTTCATTCGAAAGTAGCATCATTTTATACTTACATGACAAAGTAGCGTAATTCAATAAGAACATCAATCTAACTGCAGCTTCGTCAACCTGCGTTTGTAATTTCATCACAAGAGCTGTACTTGCCTCCTCCAAGTAATGAGTTAATGCTACCAGATCAGCAGTATTGTTCGGCATCTCTTGCACTTTGTCTGAGATCTCATCGTATTGCTTACATAACCTAGAAACAACACTTTTATACCTCAAGAAATTTCCACTCATTTCCCCGTGAAATGTCATGCTGTAAAGTTCAGTCTCTTACCCTCGATTCGTGTCTCTGTTTCCATCAACAATATACAAGATGAGTTTATCTGCGAGTTTCGTAGCTCTGCGAGCAAGTTCAGTATTCACCTCTTCACAGTTTAAACAAAACATATTTAATGGCACCGTCAAATATAGGGACGAGATCTCCGACGAAAGATTTTGGTACGAGTCAATTTTCTGGAAGAAAATATTATGCATCAAAAAACAAACGCATTTTGCGTTGAAATATAGCGTTATCAGTTCTAAACTGTTCTTTTTAGAGTTCTCTTTAGAAAGAGTTTAGTTCTAAACTGTTCTTCACCTTCGAAAACGACAAGAGCGTAATTTGTTCATGAAGAAATGCAGCAACTTCTGTTTCTGCGTTGTCATTGAAGAGATTTTGGTATTTCTTGTAAGTATGCAGATACCTGTAATGAAATGATCAAACATCAATCGAAGGTTTATGCGCCACATTATAGAGACAAGTGTACTACTACTTTTGTAGTCCGATAGAATTGAGGTTGATAATTTCCACAGCTTGCTCCATGAATTCTTGAACGACTATTTCGTCAACATCAACACTTCGCAAATATAATTGACTATCAGTCATGTCTGGAAACAACTCCGTTTCAACCTGCACAAAAAATCAATAAAAAACTAATAAAAAGTTCTATCAGACATTACCCTTCAGTGTTAGTACAATATGACGTCATACCCTGGGAAGCTCCTGAGCACTGGTGACAATCTCGGACATCAACATTAATATGACGTCACGTAAATTTCGGAATGGCGGGTCAAAACTGATCTTAGCTCCATCAATATGTAACTGGACTGTCATAATCTGAAAGGACGAAAAAGTGTTTTAGTTACGATTTCATGGATTCACTGCAAAAAATATTCTCCAGTACAAACCTCTTGAGTGACGTATTTCAGATCATGATAATTTTCACCAAAGTCATTTCCATGCTAAAATAATGACAAATCTTCTATAAAAAAGCAACTACAAAAAGAGTAAGGCATCGTTCAAGCGTCGAACTTTCACGGCAAGCAAAAGTACAAAAAATTTTCTATCGCATCGACTTACTTTATACATGTTTAAAAAGCGTAAGAAATCTTTAAAAGAGTTGAGTACGAGGCTCCTGAGCTGTATAGACATTAGAGCTGCAATACTTGAGAAATATTTCTGAATCTGAGCAGAAGAGTCTCCATCATTCACAGGAATGAGATGAGACCAATGATGTTTACCGTCGATCAAAACTCGCGCACATTCTGGAACCCATCTGAAGAAGATAATGAAGACTGCATTTGTTAAACATTGTCACTGTGAAAACAGAATGGATTCCACTGGCACGCACTTTGACCCAATTACACGAGTGGCGTAGCCAGAACCTAACTTTTGGGGGGGGGGGGTGAATACATATTAGAAAGGTCAGGGGCATGCTCACTCGGGAAAATTTTCAGTTTTCAAAGTGAGATGCCCCCCCAACGTATTTCTAGCCGGTTTTCAACGTTTTAAAAAACTAGTTCTCAAATGATTGGGGGGGCCAAGCCCTCCTTGTCTACGCCCCTGCCAAACACATTGGAATCACAAAGGTAGAACTGAGACCCTTACGTTTTCTTAAGGAACTCTCGCGTTCTCGCACACTGCTTTGTTACAAGATCTTGGAAATGTTGAGGTGACACAGGTAACCCAGAGGCAAGCAGTTCATCACCATCCACAAAGCGAACATGAGAGAACCTAGAATGAAAGTAACCATACTCAAGTCAGGGATTGTACTTAGGTATTGAAAATGTCTATGTCAAGGTCAGGGATTGTGTATATTTATAATATATGAGTTCTTTAAAGAATAATTGTAATACATGTTCTTATGCAAATATTTCATCTTTATGAATTTACAGGCTCGTAAAGTTTCACAAAACGACTTAACAATGTTATTAGCTACCTGTTTGTCCAGACATTCTGAATATGCATCATGACTGGGTTGGTGATAAAGACATTTTTAATGACTAGATCTTTGCTTTTCTTGTATGAGTTGTGCCAAGGGACTGGAGCACGGATTGTCCTAGGTAATGCAAGAAAATGTGACTAAATTGAAGTGGCACAATTACATCGAAGCAGAAAACATGGTTACCTTTGTGGGAAAGATTTAGGAATTGTGCTAATACCAAGACGAGCTCTTTCTCCGGGATCTTTTAAAATGTAATCAACTACAAAACAAACAGACACAATATTCCATTCAGTCTACATGATGACAATGTGCCAAAGAACGATTTAAAAATTACAAAATATCTCTACCAATAGCTTTTCTGATACTGAAGCTGTAGTCATCTTCAACTTCCTTAAGTAATTCATTCAATAAGCCGTGAAGATTTGTATCAGATTTTAATCTTCCTGGAAGTTTGTTCGCCAGAATACGTTGCATTATTCCTGGGTCAAACTGAGCAAGAGAATCTTTACGGATGCCTTTTGTTATGTAGAAATGATAGCGCTGAAGGAAAGATGAAATAACTGCTGTTGTACTCTCAAAAACACTGTACAAAACATATTGCAAAGTAATTTACATTCTGTGCATCATGTAACTGGCCATCAATTGGAAATTAATAGGAACTGTCCCATACCTGCAGATCTTTCTTGGATGGTTCAAAACAACCAACAAATGATTTCCGAGCATTCATATCTTCAGCCTTTTCAATCATTTTCAGTTGTTCTGTTGGAGTCACAGCTCGACTCGGACTCATCTCCACCTTCACTTCTCTGTGAGAAAGATTTTAGTTCTTACTTCAGATTAATATTTCCATTAGGGCAAGACTAGCTACTTGAGGGATTAGATATTTGGATATGATTAAGTTGCTCAAGCAAACACTAGCTCACTCTTTCAACGTGGGTCTCCTTCCTTCTGACTTGCTCCTGTGATGAGTTATAGGTCTTCTCATTACCAATTGCGTTGTTTCTCGAGCTGAATATATTATTAAGAATGGAAATACACTTTCTTGCAAACATGACAGGTTTTATTGAGAGCAAAAAGAACAGCTAACGATAGGTAGAGCTTGAACAAATATTGGTCAAGCTACGTATTATCATATGGAAGCCTCCTCCATTGCATCCACAAAAGATTTTCAAGGATACAAGGCTGACTCGTTGCTCTGGTGTGAGGTCTTGAATGATGACTCTTAGTCAAGTTTTTTATTTTTAGTTTGTTAGCACTTGGTGTGTAATTATTAGCAATGGATTCACTTGGTGTTCTATGGTACATTGTTTCTTTATATGGGGCTGCTTTTGTCCATGACATGTCTTTCATGATTGGTGGATATTCACTGTGACGAACTACAATCTACAACATTTAATTACATGGTATATGTCACAGAGATGTCACTTAAAATGAGTCTCACATTGTTGCTTACCCTGTCTAACTAACACCAGACAATTTTATTTCCACCTGTTATGTATTAAGAAAATATTAGGGCATTGAACAAACCTTGTATAAGTCTGAAGGAGCTTCAACAGTAGGTGGCAAAGGAGGTAAACTAGGCAGTCCTTTGGAACAGCTGAAGAGAGCATTTGCTGAGGTGCACAACTGCAGCATAAATGACTCATTGACAAGTTGTTTAATCACAGACGCACATTATTGGAAAAGAAACAAACAGTCAGGAGATTTTCTTTGTAAAATATCTACTTGCCTTCACTTTTTCCATGTTTCAAATGCCAAATTTCTCCAGTTTATATGAAGTCAAAATACAAACAAATTTGTGACCTTTTCCTCAGCCATGTTGTGATATTTTCGCTCAAATATCTCAGCTAAACGCAACAATACACCGTAAATAGAAAAATGAACTTATTTTCTTTTCAGTTTTCTACAGGAATATGCCAAAACATTTCTTCTAAAGCCGTTTAAAATCTTCAAAATTCGCGTCAAAAAACGGTAAATAGAAAATTCTTTTATGGGATATCTTGTTGGTAAGGCGGTCGTTAGGATTTAATCTCCGTACGGAAGATTAACCCGCGCTTCACAAAATTTTTTCCAAATTCATGCTTGATGATATAAACTCTCTTTCGCGGAACATTATGAGTTTTAACTTTGCGCAAACACTTATATCAACGTGCTCTTTCAAGCTATGCACTTCAGTTTTAAATAGCTGTTCAATTTGAACGGCCGGACAGTGCGTAAACAGTCTTGGACAGGAAAACAGTCAATCAAAAAGAGGTTGCGTGTTAAATCGTAGTTCTTTCTATCACACACTGTAATCATTCTTGGCACATTCTCATTCAAAAGGCACAAAAAGTTTCCTAAAAGCATGCGCATATAAAATACGTTTTATTCATTGTGTAAAATCTCATTGTTACGTTCTACTACTTAAAACCGGTTCAAGTAGATTGCTAGAATGAATTCAAAAGTCTGACTATCGTTACTTCGCAAAATACGACAAATATGCAAATCAGACCATATAGCAATGCACAATTTGCGCATCTTTGCGCATGCGCACTATGCACGATACTGTTAGTTAACATTACATTAATTCATATATAAATATATAACGCGAATGTATAAATGAGACGCCAAGTTGCTATAATACATAATCTTGTTTACGCACGAGTTCCTACCCACTGTATCTTGAAAATAATATACAAACTTGCTCCTTTTCTTCAGAATAAAAAGTGATTCCTTCAAGAACAAACCTTCGTTTTCGTGAAATTTTCGATAAAATAAGGTACATATCTCTTTCACGAGTAACTCTTCGTGTGTTGTCTACACAAATGACGAGTACGTAGATATCTCGGGCTGAGGCGTCGGTCGCTCGGTTAACCGTGCTCTCTCGGACGACTGCGAGTCATCCGAATGATACGCGGGTTCGGGAGACTCTGATCGATTATACCGCGAGGAAGCCTGGGAAAGAGAGACTCGCTCATCACTGTGGTCACTACTGTCACGACCGCTGTCCGAACGGTACTCGGGTGGCAAACTTGGCTGACGTGATCCGTCGTCATCATCATCGTCGTCATGGTAACTAGGTGGTTTCGCATTTTCATTCACAGCTTTCTCCAGGCTGCGATATTTACGGGCTTTTTGCCTGCGATCAGGCTGATCAAGAGGCCGCTCAGGCTCGGGTTGACTAGGACCCCCAGCAGTGAATAATGCTCTTCGGAAACTACTCGACCTCGGGTCACCCCGTTTGCGATTCGCAATGTCGGAACTTTCCGAACTCCCACGATCAAAGTGAGGTTCGAACGCTGACCGTCTTGTTGGCGGGCGATACTGTCTACCAGTGACATCATCATCTTGGTCGTCGTCCGCATAGGGATCCAGGAAAGGTTCTGAGCGCCCTTTGTTTCTACTGGCAAAAGTTGCGTAAGCAGGAGGAGGTGAGTTGTGAAGCTGGTCAGTTGAGTATGACCTAGCAAAATGAAAATATCCTATGAAACACAACACAAGCATAAAAAAGTGTTCATAACCATACAGTTATGTGTTATGAAACTAATTCACAAAACCTTGGCGGGAGATATTTGTCTTGTTCACGCAAAGCTGCCGCCATCTTGCTTTTCTTTGTCGGAATATCATCTTCACTTTCATCACTCAGATCAGACTTCGTTTCCATGCTGCTAGCTTGCTCATCCTCAGACTCCTCACGGTCACTTTCCTCTTCTTCGACTAAGGGCCTGCAAACAAGAACCATTCATCACTCAAACACGATAAGAACTCAATGTAGTTAGTTCAGATACTTCTATCAACCATCGCCCTAACTTACTTCTCCTCGTATTGAGTTTTACTGCCGCCATTACTAAGAGTTTCATCAATACTGGAATAGGGACGAAGCCCTGTGCTGGGTTGTAACTCCATCACAGGATACGCTAGGTCCTTACCTGAAAACACACAAACATTATCGTTCCTCAGTGACCCACATTGTCCAGATACAGCAAAAATAGCTAAGCTTTAAAACAGCGGCGGACACTTCACTAAATATTGGGGGGAGGGGGGGGGGGCAAAGCCAAATTTTAAAGATATACTGCAGTACGGCAAAATTTGTTTTTGTTAATGTATATGCATACTGTGCCATCTGAGTGTAAACATAACTGAATTTAAAACTTAATATGGCCATACATTAAATGGCTGTAATTTTTGTTATTTGGTACATCTCTCGAAATTATTGGGCGGCTCAAGCCCCCCCTGCCCCCCCCCCACAAGTGTCCGCCACTGCTTTTAAACTGTGCATGAAGTATTAATTCAATTATAGTTACATAGGTCGCATGTAGTAAAGCAATGTTTGCACTCACTTCGTCTTTTTCTGCAACACAACAGACACACACATACAATAATGAGAATGATGACAAGAAATCCTATGACGGCCATCACAGATATGAACCAAATTTTTTCATAAATTGGAGCAGAAGCAGGTTCAGGAGGGGCATCTCCTGGAAAAAACAAAATTAATCAAGTTTGATTAAAAATATCGGCAAATCCATTAGAATCGAATTGAGCGTCGTTGGTCGTCATTAGTAGATCCTAACGGGACGCATTTTCCAAGTAACAAGGTATAATATTATAATAAAATGATAAAATTACCCGTAAAAATTGAAGGAGAAGCGTCACTTGGACCAGACAAACCCTGTTCATTTCGTAAAATGATGCGAAACCAGTAGACAGTGTTTGCTCTAAGATCACTTAAGACAATATAATGACTTCTGTCTGTTCTATTCCTTTTAACGTCTGATGGACTTCTTTTCCAGCCTTCAACCCAGTGATTTTTCTCTACGTGATAAAAATTATATTTTAGTAAATATTGAACAATTAAAAACAAATGAAAAGTGATTGTTCAGTACAATCGTAAGAATCTTACCAGTGGAAGTACGATATTCAATAATGTATTCTGTGACTGGAGTGTTGCCGACGTTCAGATTCTTCCAAGTCAATGTAACTTGATTGTTTGTTGACGTCACTCGACTTATTTTGGGCGGGCTTGGTTTCACTAGAACGATGTCATTAAACAAAATGATGCAGTATTCGAAACATGAAAAGTGATGTTGAACTCCAATAATTTTTTCATCAAAGAAGAACACTTTTGCAAAATAAGAACAGTAAAGAACAATGCACATATTCCATAACAAACAAATGTAAACTTACAGGCAACAGCTTTGGTTTTCGCTTCCAGGACTATAGGAATGCCTTCACCACGAGAAGTTTGAGCTACAAGTTCAAACTTATAATTTGTATTCCGTGATAGCCCCACAACTTTGTACACCCGACTATTTCTGTTAAGTTCCTTCTTTTGAATTTCTCTCGACCCAGTGCTCACGGTCAAGATGTAATTGATGATGACGCCATTGGGTTCACACGGAGGTTGCCAATATAAGTGAACTTCGACGACGTAAACACCATCCAAAATAAACTTCGCAGGGGGGCCAGGCACTAAAGAAACAATGACATTTCAAGAAAAGACACATGTATGAAGAAAGAATATGATAAAACCCACCTCCTTCGGCTGTCCTCACAGAAATAGAATCACTCGGAACACTTTCTCCAGCTACATTATAAGACTGCAATACAATGAAGTATCTCGTGTACATTTGAAGGTCTGTTATAGTTCCCTGAGATGAAGTATTGCTAAAATAGGCTGACCCAGGTTCCGCAGTCTGACATAATTCATCAGCAGCCCGACGTCGACGTGATGGAATATTATATGAAGCCTAAACCAATAGCAGAGCACCAAATTAACTTTTCAAAATAAATTTCCTAATATCGGAGTTTAAACCCACCTTGTAGCCTAATACCGGCGTTTTAGACTTCCCAGGAGGACTCCAAAATATTGTAATTGAAGTTGGACCTGAACTGGTGCGTTTGCTAAGCCTGGGTCGAAGAGGAGCTACGAGAAATAAAAACATTAAAATTTTGATCACTTTAACAAACTGTTACACGCTACAATATTTGTACTTACGGGCTGCCGAGGTGCGTCGTGTTTCCAGATAACTCGGTAAATTTCCTTCAGTTCCAACCGCATTTAGTCTCAGATCATACAACGTGTACTCATCCAGACTAGTGAATAAATGATCTCTCGTGTTCGCAGGCAAGTAGATATCAAGATAGGCCGGGTTACGCGCGGGATTCGCCTCGTGTCGTCTGTAACCCAGGCGGTACTGTTTGATTGTCGTTTGAATGTCATTTAAGGATGGTGGCTGGCGAGAAAATATTTTCACTAATTAATTTAGTTGACACATTCAGTCATAAGTCGTTTTTTCCAGTCTAATACATTTTTCTCTTTTAGTAAAAAAGAACCGATGGAATAGAATTTGTTGTAATTTTTGTGTACCTGCCATTCAATTTTCAAGAAGTTTGGTTTAGGTGATGTTATTTTTACTTCCCGAGGACTTCCTGGCGTAGCTAGAAGATAAAATTGCATAAAGTTTTTCACTCCGAGTACAAACGCTCGCGCGCGAGGAAAAAACTCTCGATTATCTATTGCAATTACGTCGTATGCCACCAAGTCACAGAATACTTACACTTTGCCAAAGTTCTAACCGGTGGCGAGGGGTTACTTGGAGAACTGGTACCAACATCATTTGTTGCAGTAATTCGAAAGCTGTACAGATGATTAGATTCCAGGCCCCACACGACTAGCTGCTCGGTATCACCCGACAGATATTTGGGGTGAGTTTCCCAAGCTCCTTGGCCTTTGCGCAGACTCAAAGTAAAGTAGCGTATCGGTTGGTTACGACGTTTTTCGACAGCCCACCGAACCTTGATTGACCGCCAAGTGATATGTGACTCTGATATTGGTAGGATGATTGGTCGCTCTGGTTTCTCTAGAATAAAGATAAAAAAAATACATTAATGGATACAAAATTAAAAACAACAAAAATAGAAGCGTAATAAACAAAATAACATAAAGTATCCAATAAACCTGCTTGTCTATCTTGACTGGTGTAGATCTGCGCCCTTGCTGGCTCACCCCAACCTATGGCCGTGTACGCTTGTACTTCAAACACGTAAAATTTATTCGGAGATAAATTAGTAATGGAGTCTGATCGTTTCGTTGCAGCCAAAGAGGGCCTGGACACTAGAGACTTGGAGCGGTCATCTCGCAGTCTATACTTCACTCGGTATTGCGTAATATTTCCTCCAATCATTTCCGGTGGTGCCCAGGTCACGACAACCACCGAAGGTGTGATGGTTGGAAAACGGAGTTTGCTTGGAGGACCGGGCACTAGAAATAAACAAAGAGAGAGCAGAACGCAATGTTATTTCCGTCTTTGTAAGAAGCAGAATAATTTCAATTTCACCACAAACTGATATCTAGTACATGATTAATGAGCGCACCAGCTTCCAAAGTGCGTGGGTAAGGTCGGAGTTTCTCGCTGCGTTTCCCGTCACCAATCTTCGTGTACGCCAATACTCTAATGTCGTATTGAGTGTAATTTAGGAGATTCTCCAGAATGTAATTTCTCACGTCTCCAAGCTTGATCTCTGTGAAGTCATGGGGAGCAAACAGAACGAGGCGATAAAATAGCTAGAAAAGAATTCAATATTAATGAGAGATATGCTTCAAAGCATCATCGCTACATGAAGTATTACCTTATAACCAAGTACAATGCCATTTCTTCCCTCTTCAGAAACCTCATCCCAGCTCACGTTAATGCTTGATCGAGACAAGCCAATTGCTCGAATGTTATCAGGAGGAGAACCAGGAACTGAAAATACGGAAATTTTATGAATACCTCGGGAAATGTCAAATGGTATAGCAATTTAGAGATACTATAGTGAGAACCCCCCTGACGGAGATTACTAAAACATACCGTATTCAGGTGTTCGTGCAATAATCACGGGGGAGTAAGGACTGCTTCCAAAAGAGTTCACAGTCTTCATTTTTATTTCATACGAGGTGAATTTTCTTAAGATAGAAAATTTGTAGCTTCTGACATTGCGTCGAATTCCGCTCGTGATTACTTTTGTGTGGTTTCTTTCATGGCCGACTAGCTGCAGTTCAACAGTGTAAGTGACGAAAAAACTATTCCATGTCTCTTCAGGAGGAAGCTAAAACACATGCACAAAAAAGAACATCAAACTATGAAGCAAAACACAGTCAGTTTTAGTAGACGTGAAAAATATCGAAAACGTCTTTACCTGCCATGTTAAAAATAGACCTCCAAAATCCTGCGAAGGTTCCACTTGAATGTTAAGCGGCGGAGAAAAGGGACCTGGAACGAACGACATGATATTGTTTTCATTAATTAAATGAAACTTTGCTTTCGAATGCTCTATCTTATAAACTTTTATTAATTATAACTTATATTAAGCAGTTTGAGCTGAGAGAAATTGGTGAAAAATGAAACTTACGAGTTTCAGATGTGCGTATGTCGGTCGAAATATCGCTAAAACGACTGGCATCGACTTTATTTTCTGCCTTCACACGAAAGCGATAAACGGTAGCAGGTCGGAGATTGTCGATGATCACCGGAGGAAGATTGTGGATCTTGAATGGATCGTTCACAATGAGAGCATCGAACCATTTGGAGGTGCGATCATTAGCGAAGCCAGTCTCATTGTTCCCCTGAATGGTGTACTTTATTATCGGAGAATTTCCTTTCCAGCCCTCTGTCCAAGTTAGTTCCAGCGCAGTCGCGTTGACCTCCAAGAAACGGAGAGACGTCGGGGCATGGGGACGAGCTAAAAACAAACTTCATTATAGAACAGCAATTGAAGATAATTTGTAACAATACTGAGGTAATTGTAACAAACCTGCTTCATTCTGCGTTTGTCCTTCAATCCTAGCACTCTTACTGACGCCTGCACTCGTCTTGGCTGCTACCTGTATCGTGTACTTGGTGTCAGGACGCAGGTTTGTGATCCCAGTTTGCAATGCATCACCAGCAACCTCATCAGTTTTAAAATCACGGGGGGAGCTCGTACGCCAATACTTCACTTCATAACCAGTCAATATCCCGTTCACTTCACGAGGTCGAACCCACTTTACACTGATAGTGTCTGAGAACTGATCCACAATCTGTAGACGCTGAGGTGCACTGGGAACTAAATAACAGATTATTTTCTTTAATAAAATTGATTACAACTTTGTAAACACTTCATAATTACTCTTATAAAGACTGCATATAATTACTCTACAGTAACTCACCATCTTCAGTGGTTCTGATTCGTACTGGGTTCGAGAAAGGACTGCCACCTTCACTATTCTGAGCGCTCACTTCAAATGTGTATTGTGTGAAAGTCTTGAGGTTGGTAACATTGAAGACTTGAGTAAACGCACTTTGATCATGTGGGGCTAATCTATTTTCAACAACGTCTTCCTTATCGAATTCCCAGAGACGAATCTAAATAAGAAAAGAATCGAGATATAAGATAATCTCATAGCTCTATAATTGTTGTCGCTGATTGCCACTATGATTCTTCTAGTCCTACCCACCAGATATTTCGTGATCTCTCCATTCCAATCCTGTTGTGGTGGCGCATCCCACTGGAGTACCACAGAACGCGAAGACACATTCTGAACTGCCAAATTACGAGGGGCGCTGCTGGGGACTGGAAATGAAAAGAAAAACAATACATAACTCTCAGTGCCTTACTACTTATGTTACAGAATCATAATATTCGGATTAAAGATTTGGATCTGAATATTAAAGAAGCTTGGTTCCAGTCCTACCTCCTTCTTTAGTTCTTACAACAATGGCGTCACTAAAAGGCCCTCCACCGACGTCATTAAACATCTGCACTTTGACTTCGTAAGGAGAGTTGAGAATCAAGTTCGTAATTCTCGTTTTTCTTGTACTAGCTGGTGTCACTTTCTTGGTCAGAAATCTCCCAACAGATGATCCAGCGTATTTCCAGGAGACAAAATATCCACGTAACACTCCGTTATGACTCGCCTTTGGTGGCTCCTGCAAAGAATTTTATCCCCAATTCACATTCAGTAGAAACACAATCATCAGAGCTCAAATGATCCTACATGATTTTCATTCCCTTAGGGA
>JAOBYK010670888.1:0-10401 GCA_025434845.1 Phenganax subtilis
TTATCGCAAGATAATGTCGGGTGCACGTCCCATGCACTTACCCATTAAAAAGTCGACATTGTTCCTAAAGACAGAAACATTATGATGAGGATCACTTAAAAGATAAATTAGAATAAGGAATTGTACACATTTGAGTGGTTTTCAAAAGAAAATTGCTTTATCGTACATCTCAAGAATTTGGCATGGAGAATACCTGAAAAGGTCCGGCCCCGTTCGTACGGGACCGGTTCTCCACAGTTACGACTTAAAGTTCAACCATTTAGAGACGAGTTTAACTTGTCTGATAGAACACGATTAAACAAAATCAGTGATAGAACAATAATGATAGAATAGGATTAAACAAAAACAGAAAGTCTAATGGTGGAATTCAATACTCTGACTTCGCGAAACCGGACCTGTGTGAATAGGGCCTTAGTCTAGGAGGTGCATGGTGTAATTATGTTTTGCTGTGCGAGACCACCTTAAAAAACAGTTCCCATATAAATTGATTGGGCTTGCTGCTACAATTTTTATTGGCTGTTGGAGAATGATGATTTTTCCCTACGTAAGTTTTTGCAAACGGTGAGCAAAATGCTGGAGTAAAAAATAAGCTTAAGCAAGCCCTCAGTCCAAACTTACTTCTCACAAAAATTGTGAATAGCTCCCCAATACTCGTAAGGAACAGCAAACCACTCACAATCTCCAGGACCAATGTTGATGTTTACCGAACTAAAGTTCAAATTTTCTTGATGACCTGCAAGGAACGAACTTTTACATAACACTTTTATTCCTATATGTACTAACAACACTTATCCACTCTTGGTTAATGGCCACTTCCTCGAGGCACAATTTTGATTTAGACCCTGACTGACATTCTGAACAAATCCTACAACCAACCATTGAACTAACATACATGGAACGCTACCTCTTATAGTAATGTCTAATGATTAATTGAAGCCAAATTTGACACCCAGACATGCGTGTTTACAGTTCGCAATTCTCTCGCGGGAACATGGACTTCACTCCTAATTGTACTGCCCTATTTTTTGAGCAGTTTGTTCATAAAATTAGAAAAAAACTTCATCTGTTTACTTCTTTGTATGTTTTTTCTTACTTTCTCCTAAAAGAATGCTTGGTAGCTTCATAAAACTTGTTTTCTTGCCAAAGTTTGACTCCTTTTCCGAGCATGTTTATTTTGTTTTGTTTTTTGACCGTGTCTTCCGTCGCGTGGACAGACTAGGGCCGACCTCGGAATTTTGGCTTCAATTTTTGGCTCCAGATAGCGTTCCATGTATTTTTAGTTCGATGTAACCAACTAACTAACCAGCGCCGGACTAACCTATTAAGACTCCGTTTACACGGTGCCGTTTTTGCCAGCGTTTCGTATTGTTCTTGATTCCCATAAGAGTTTTAAATAATAGAAAACGCCGATGAAAACGGCATCGTGTAAACGTAGTCTAAGGGCCAGTGGCAAAATAGTTGCTGGAGTCGGTTGAAAATACAACTTTACCCATGACGGTAAAAAGTCTACTTTCTCCGACTACATCGGTCAAAATATATTCAAATTATATTACAGTTTCTCAACTTAAGGAACTAGACTAC
Source organism: Phenganax subtilis (assembly GCA_025434845.1). Classification (NCBI taxonomy): domain Eukaryota; kingdom Metazoa; phylum Cnidaria; class Anthozoa; order Malacalcyonacea; family Clavulariidae; genus Phenganax; species Phenganax subtilis. The sequence goes on from JAOBYK010670888.1 coordinate 1,582, forward strand.
TTGGTGACGTGAGAGGGTGGCAACTCCCAAATGGGGAAATGGTACGGCACAGGAGAATGTTTGAGAATTCAGACATTCTAATCGTTGGAAAGGCCATTTTCAGTTGCCACTTTAGTTTATTTGAAAAAGCCTTATTGCAATTTATCTAATACATGCGGAGGGGACTAACTGTTCCCTATCACTTTTCCAAATCATCTATGATCAGTTTGTGTAAAAGAAAAAGATAGTGCATAATTTTTGTCCCCTTTTCTTTTGGGCCGGTAGCAATCTAGGGCGCGGGACTTATGCTCCATTTGCCGCTTAGATACTCCGCCCCTAAAACTAACCAACCAACCGCAATTCATGCGATAACTTAAAGGGAATAGTTGAATACCGGGGGTACTAACCGGGGGTGCGACATCCTGGTATCTTCATGTACAACTGAACTGAGTTCATTCCAAGTATAACATGATCAACGTGACTGAGCACGTTTCCTGGTGAGAAAACCTGCAAAGATACGTTCGTTCTGCAACGTCATGTTATTATTCTAGACAGCACTCCTTCATGTTATCCTACTACATAGCACTATAAACAGACTACAACAACAAGTTATTAGGCAGCATAGGAATGGCTGCCAAAAATGTAACTAAATAATGCTGCAAGATGCAGGAATTGAACACTGGACCTGCAATGCGGATACAGTACTCTTCCAACCGAGCAACAGAGTCCGTTACCAAGAAGTAACTTCAAATTCTTGTACATAGTATATATAAGAGATTCGGATAATACATCAACTATCGCTTTAACTTAATCCTAAACGAGCTTGATGTCATCAATCTCTATACATCACTATAGTAGCTTAAAACGCACATTAACTGGTTTTGCAGATCTCTTGTAGGACAAAATTACTTACTCTAAGAAAGGGTGGAAGTTTTTGCAATTCAACAAATTGCGCTTTCCATCTGTAAAGAAGCAAAGAAACCAAAGTTATGAATGAAAGAATAGGTTTTAGAACGCAGCTCTCGAAACAACTTAAAATTAAAACTCCTTAAACAAAAAATATATTATTCAGCGCTTACTTTTTCTCATCGGAGAGATCACAGTTTGTACCAAACTTGATAATTTTTCGTGGCCCTCGTTTTCTCCTAATATACCAAGATACGATGATAGTGAATGGAATTTGTTTTTTCGAGCTCGTTTACAGACAATAACAGCGACAAAATGCTCAAGAACCTGCAGGGTCCAAAATTGAATGCAATAGCTTACCTTTTGTTTTGACCAGAAGAGGATGAATCACTGTCTGAAAAGTTACGTTCTTGATCATCTTGCTTAAAACAATAGAAACACACACTTTAACTATGGTACTCTCCTTTGATCAAGTGAATGTAACTTATATAACATGCAATGAGTGACCCAAGGACCAAACTGTTAATACTTGTGTAAAATAAGACATCGAGGACGGCAACCTCAACGGTCATGTCTGTCAGACAAAAGACACTTTTAGGCGAACAAAGAAAACGAATGAATTTCCCTTTCTCGCATCGGCATTTCTTGATGTTGTGTCTGTATTGTATAAAGTAAGCCTTTATACAATACAGACAATACAACTATAGCCTAATCTAATAACGATTTGAGGCGACGTGAAATCACGGACCTCCATCAATGTTATCCACCTCAGCGTCGCATTGGCGGACAGCATTGACCCCGGTCTGTAAAATTCTTGATATCATGCTCAGCCTAATCCAAGAACTATCTAATAATTTCAACATGGATGCAAAAAATACGTTATAACTGACAGAAAATGCTATCAATTAGCATAAATAAAGGAAATTATTTACTAGAATATAAAACAGCCGATAATGGTAAGATTTCGAAAAATGATTGTATACTTACCGATTCCTGAAACGTCGTAGCTTGGTACTGAGCATACTTTGCAATAGTAGAGTATGACCTGAAAAAGAATGCCAACCGCATATTCATCGATCTTGCAATAAAACTCAAAATCCTGCCACAGGAAGGGCAAGTATCAGCAAGTGAAATGTTGAATATTTCAGCATAATCTTTCACCACCGACCGGTCATTAGAAGCCTTTTTAACCAGGATAGTGATTTGGCTTGGCGAACACACTCACATAAACTGAACAGTTTCCCCGAGATAGAAACTGTTTGTTAGATACAATTGACTGGTTTTATGATTGTCTAAAATGTCTGAATACAAGATTTTTGAGAAAACACCACGTAAATTTATTCATGCAAAGCTTTCGGTCCCTAAGCCCGAACCGTTATCAGAGGAAATGTCAGCACTGACTTGTAATGACGACGGTCCGGGCTTACGGAACCCAAGCCTTGTATAAATAATTTCCGTGGCGTTTCTACAAAAATCTTATATTTATTGTGAATCACTATACAAACATTTAAAGAACTAACTAAATACAATTTCTCCTTGCAACTCGCTATTAATATTGCAGCTCTTTGGCTGTGCGCTGACTTCTTTTATTCAATACTCGAGATCACAAAAACTTACGCTAAAGAGACTTCAGATTTTCAAAAAAATTTTCGAGGAGTATTTCACTCCGAAAATCTCGTGCACTTTGCAAAACAGTCCGGAACAGCAAAAAGTCATGCATGAAAAGTCCAAAGCGTCCAGGAAAATCCTTGAAAGTTCCAAAAGTCAAAGGAAATCCGAAAAGTGCATATAGTGCATAGAATATCGAAAGCAATCTAGCAAATTGGATGCAAAAATCCGGGGGAAAGTCGAAAAAGTCCGGAGAAATATCCAAATATTGACTGGGAAAAACTGTGAATTTTTAAAAGCCCGAAATACCGTACAGTTTTGTTGGGAGTGAAACGACCTTAGAAACTTTCAGCCTAGCTCACCACTACGACTAGGTGGGGATGACTCACGATTCCAGTTTAAACAAGCAAGCCTGGCTTCTTTGGAGAGGCCCTGAGTTTACAACAGTCAGACATACCTGCTGCTTTCACATAGCCATACTTTCTGACCGTTATCGTCGACATTTTCGTCCGATCGTTGTAGTTTCTGACAAATAACAAAAAAAAAATGTTACTACGAATATCTACAGACAGTACGTCTCTTCTCCGCGGAAGAAATTCTCCTGGGGGCAGTTGTAGGAAACTATGAACTACGTTTTAACTTCAATTTTGTTGATAGAAAATAGTTAAATCTTGAATTCGCGATTTTGGTTGGATATCCGTTGTACTTGACTACACTAAGGCCTGGTGTTTTATGTGCCATAATTCGTTGCTTTGATCTTGTTTAGCATTCAAACGCATAATTCGTGCAATTTATCGGTGACAATATGCGATCTATTGTTCGTGACCAATATAGCAGAAAATGTAGTCCAAAAGATGAAGGATTTAACGCATTAACAATCACCGACAATATAGATATGGCCGGTGAATTACGATGAAACTCAGGCTTTGGCTTCAGTTTCAGAAATAAAATGTTACTTATGTAGACGTGAAGCACTTCGCATAATGGTCATGCACTTCATCTTTAAATACAACCGTATGTATAAAATTCAGAAAAGCGCCTATAGGGTTTGACATGACAGAAGCTATTGTGATTTTCAAATGTAAAATTATAGTTTGTTATTTACAAGTGAATGACTAATTTGAAGTGTGAAATTATATGTCAAATTTTTTAAGTATATGAAAGTGTTTGATGGATAACCGACGTTAAGAAAAAAACCTTTTAAAAACGTTGAAAACATGCAACTCACTTGTGTTCGAACTTCGACTTCATGGTCTGCATGCGCTTCGAGTAACGCCTTCGTCGAGAATAAACTTAAATCTGAAGAACAAATTGAAAGGAAGAAATTAGTCGTACACAAAAATACGTATTTTAAAGAAGGCATGCTCGCTTTCACCGAAAAGTAGCTTATGCAATTATTTAACAATTATTCCTCGATAACTAAGGAGCTTAAGTTGTAGTAATTTTGCACAAGAAAATTGACCAGAAGAATAAAACTTAAACTCCCTTATCTTTTTGTCCGTAACTTCGACAAGACGCCTAGCCGCCATTTTGCAAATTTCGATTTCAGTTTTATAATCGCCTGTAAAGTGGATTACGATTATTTCTCTTTCCAAAATCATCTATATAATCCACTTTACACATCAGAGATCATCCTCTCATGGCTCAGAAAACTTTAAAAGATCAGTACATCTTCAATTAATTTGAAGGGTACAGACGGTACACGACAGTGCACAAATCTTTTGTTTCCGCCGACACAAGTTTGATAGCGCAAAAACTAAACCAAAATGTAACGATTTTTCATGAAGCTCCTACACCATCTTTTTTAAGCGCGGCGGAGAACATACAATCATTTTACACACGCAGCAGTGCTACATGGAGATCTAAAAAATTCTCACCCATGCCAAGAGCTTTATCCAATCCTCGTATGACCGTGATTGGCTGCGATGGAGCGAGACAAAGATTTTGCAGTTCTATTGAATACGCTTCAGACCTATTCTCCACCTAGAATGAAGAGCAACGGAGTACAACGTAAGTAGTTTAATTTGGCTCTATATAGATAATTTAAATATACTTAGCAGCATAAGCTTAACTGGGTAACTGTGTTTCTGAAGTATTAACCCAGACTGTTTATTTTTACAGCAATAAATTATTGTTCTCCTAATGTGTTTATCCTAGCTCAACCAGTCAACCTTCTCAACTTTCTCAGTAGGAGGAAACCGGATTACCCGGAGAAAACCAACAGCTTTCGGTAGAGTATATATTTGACGGACTCTTTTTATTACGAGAAAGCTAGTTTCGCGCTGAGAATCGAACCCACAACCTCACTGGTGAAAGGCGCTTGCATGTCCAATGAGTTTAGGTAACGGGCAAGCATAACACAACAATAGTACTGAAGAGCTTGAGCTTCGCGTTCAATGGGAAAAACGTCAGACGCTGGGCGAAAAAGAAATTGCCAATATTAAGACAGTAAGGCAAAGATAATTAGTTGTGTGAGAACAGAATGATAAAATAAACCTGTTTGACATAAAAAGGAAATCTAAAAGAAGAGAGGCGAAAACAGTCTGACAAGAAAACCGGCTCCGCCATTTGCCGTAGCTGTTGATCGCGAAGCTTAAACTTCCTATTTCCTCGAACAAACGCCAATTATAGTAATACGCAACATTTAGCAATACACGCCCCTCTCTCACCACCGCACCTCTAATTCAGCGGTCTCGAAACAAATAAGCACCCATGACTTCTAGCCCAGGAAAAACGGTATTAGAGTCGCAAATACTGTAAAACTGTGCATGTAGTTTGAGTTACGGATGGACAACAAAAAAAATTAAAATAAAAACAACCCAATGTACTTAAGAAATAGAAAAATCTTGATGTTAAGCCCGTTCTCCACTACGCAAATTTGTTCGCGCGAAAGATAAATCTGGCAACGCGATTGGCTCGTTTTCGACTTTTCGCGGCAAATTATTTTGCTAGCGAATCAGGTTGTTGGATTTATTTTTCGCTCGAAAAAATTCGCGTAGTGGAGAACGGGCTTTACTCTTGATGGCTCGCCTAACACCTTAAATGTCAAGATTTTGAATATCCTCATAGATACGCACATTTCATGAACTTAGAATTCTATTTCAGATTGTACAATAGAATCATGATAACAAACAATACTTTTCAACATCACCATAGACCGTGGACACCACGAACATATTATTTCAAGACTAGACTAGCTTTTCTATTTCCACTCAAATGGGAAGAGTAAGGACAGCAGTTTTTTGGTATAAAGAAGCCACCACTCAATTTCATCTTACAGTTAATGTCTGGTCAGGAAAATTACTCGTGTGATCATGCAGGAGGGATAAGACAGGTTTTTTTTTCTCTCGTGAGCGCTGGATCAGGAACTTATTGATTCTATCACAAAGAAAACTTTTTGTTTTTTCCGATCCTACGAAGATGTTTTCGAAGTGGAAATTAGGCCTAAAACCTTCAACTTGCTAATAAAATATTAATAGCAATGTATACTTACACGAATACTGGGTGTGGGAGGCGACAATTTTTCCACAGGACATGGTTGTGTAGGCAAGCTTGGTGGCTGCGGTAAAGCACCAGGTTCTAGGAGCAAGCTAATTTTCACACTACCCAGGCCACTGAGACCCGTCCCTGGTTGAATTGTCTTTTTGAGTTCCGAGGGTGACAGAAGAGAGTAATGTCTTGAAGGCGATAATAAATTAGGCGACATTAACGGTGGTGAAACAAGAAGTGGAGAATTATCACTGACTGACGATGATGAAACGTTCACAGTTAATGGCTGTGAAGGAACTGGGTTGGATGATGTCGAAGGTTCATTTATAAGAGGTCCCGCTGAAAGTACTGGATCACGTGAGGTGAGTAGCATACCACTTGTCGAGTACTGCGAATCGATGCTCTCCGAAACCGGTTGAGGTATTTGAGGTGGTGCAGACTTCAGCGTACTGCTATTCTGCAGATTGATGATACTTAACGGCATTCCAGTGTCGGGATCAATTTGAAAATTAAGTAAAGAAGGCGGGATGTTCGAAGCGGAGGTCGCAGGAGACGTTTTTAAAACTGTAGCTGGAGGAGGCATGGTTGGTGAATTTCCCCGGACAGAGGTAAAATCTGAATACATAACTGAAGTGGCAGTCTTTGCTGTCGATGTGATATTAGCATTTTGCGTGTGGGACGGGAACGATGTGCGTACGGGATGAGGAAAGTTTTCGGATGGTTGCGGGAAGCTTATTGACTGCTGATGTACACTGTGTTGATCTATGGTGCTTCCACGAAGCTGATTGTGATTGCTGGTGGTTTGCATTATCGTTTGCAATGAGTGTTGCTCTTGCCGTTCGCGCGATGAGGCGGTTTGAGCGTCACTATGAGGCACATACGTTGGTAAATGTTGTGTTGAAGAGGCCGTATTTAGAAACGGTGAAGAACTTTGAGATGAAGTAACTTGCATGAGAGTGCTGTACGACGGATGTTGCTGCGCTTGTGGACGTGCTTGTTGGTTGGGGAAAGTATAAACTGACGACTGCTGACATTGTTCCTGTGGTTGTGAATGTTGATTGGGTTGTGCGAGAGAATGTTGTTGTTGCGTGGTCGTTGAGTGATGTGGTTGCGATGCTTTCGCCAGTTGTTGTGGATGTGCTGTTGAATGTTGTGATTGAAATGGTGGCTGTTGTGATGTATATACGGTTGACGGCGTCCCTGGATGCTGCGTCAATTCTTGTGTTTGAGTCTACAAACAAATGACATAGCCTATATAACACGATGTTGTATAAGTATAGGCCATGTTACACAATGCAATTTTTTTTGCCACTCGCCATGCCATTCGACTCTAGGGAGATGTTAATTTGTGCAGAATGTTTGATATGTTTGTGAAGAATGTTTGATATGTTAATAAAACATCAGCTGAATGCAATGAAGGCTCTAGTTTGTCAAGTTTACATCACTCAAGTGAAGAGTCGCAGTGTGAGTGGCCAGAAAAATTACATCGTACAATATGGACTTATGACATGAGGGAAACTAGCGATTGAATCACTGGATTGAATGTCCTGAAATGCAGCGGGACCTTTTCGGCGGAATTTCATGAACCCCCAACAGGGACGGTTCTGTACACAAAACACAGAAGACAAAGATGACACAAGACTGAAAACAACTACACACCTTAGCAGCAGTATTATTCTTAGTTCGTGATGTTAACTCGGCGGGTATCGGCATTTTCCAAGCTTCTTCAATTAACGGCAAACTCCTGCAAGAGAATTGTTACGACTCTGTACATTAATTAAATTAGAATAATGTTGCTAGTGTGAATCTCTGAGGTATTAAATATACCGTATTCACGAGTAGGAGAAGAAAGAAATATCTTGACAGATTCTTTTAGAAGTAGCTTTCCGATTATTTTAGAAGAAAATGCTAAAGAACTTGATACGCCTGTTTCCGTTTGCCCAAAATGGCAACATGGCGTCGCAAATCTCGAAAGAGGCCGTTTTTCACTTCAGCAGTATCGTAGACTATCATAGAGTATCGTAGCGTACCGTAGCGTATCCCTTTTTAGTTCGTGGACTCCAAAACAAAGCTAATGACTTTAGAACAAATAAATTTCACTTTGGTACGTTACGATACCGTTGAAGAGGAAAACGGCCTATACAGTCCAGTGGCTAAGCCAAGTAATCGTAACAGAAGTGACAAAAGCATGAAAAATAGCATGCATTTTCCTTTTTAAAGTTAGCCTAAGTGCTCACCACCAAAATGAGTTTTACACCGTTTAAACTTCATTTACACGTGTCGAACTGGTCATATAACAAAATTATTCTTGCCCATGTTTACTTGAATAAACACCTTTTGGCCTTGGTTTTCTCACGCAGTCCAAACAAACGTAAAGACAAAAAGCAAAATAAAGAAATGCAATATGAAGTGGTGTATGACAAAGGCATTGAGTTACATACATATAAAAGCAAGCACAAACTAAGGTACAGCAAAAAAATTTAAAAGAATGTTTCTGGATGCTTTGTCTTTGTGAGCCTCAGATGAAAAAGTCTTGCTTTGCTTTTTCGCTTTACTGAGGGACGCAAAACTACCAACTCTAACGAAAAAGTAGCTTTCATCTTCGCTTGATCCGGGTCTTGCAACTACGTGCAGTTACAAGAGACGATTATGATTTAATTTCGGCGAAAGTCCAGTTCGACTACATATAAATAAATAACATCTACAAATAAATAAATCTGTAAGCCGCTGTACATAAAAAGTGACGGGATCAAGTACAGTGAACTGTAAGTATAACTGGAAGGCTACCTCCCGCCAAAATTTGAAGCCGAGGAAGTAAAACTAGTCCCAGTCTTTTCA
>JAOBYK010671110.1:0-10398 GCA_025434845.1 Phenganax subtilis
TCGGGAGGCAACTCACTGAGACTGTTGGACGACAGGTCGAGCGACTGCAAGCTGCTGAGCCCTGCAAAGAGCCCTGCAAAGACTTCGGGAGGCAACTCACTGAGACGGTTGTTCCCCAGGTCGAGCGACTGCAAGCTGCTGAGACCTGCAAAGACTTCGGGAGGGAACTCACTGAGATGGTTGTTCCCCAGATCCACTGATTGCAGCAATGGTTGTTTTGCAAACATTGTGGCTGGAAGTGACTCCAATTGATTTTCGCTCAAATCCAAAACTGTCAGGCATGGGCTGTGCTTAAGCAGGTCGCTTGGCAAAACGCCATCCAAATAATTCCCACGAACGATCTGTTTGCCACGTTCATCACGTTTGCCCCCAAGCAACAATTGCTCTAGGGCTGGCATTCGGTACAGCAAGTCTTCGGGCAGGTACCGAAGGTCATTTTGGCTCAGTGACAAAATCCTTAGGTTTTCTAAACCAACAAAAGTCTCGGACTCCACATGTACCAGTCCCAAGCTGCCCAAATCCAGGAGTTGCAAGCCATTCAACGGCTCGAACATCTTCTTGGGCAAAAAATTTAAAAAGGGATTCCCCGAGAGTGACAACCGCTGTATGCCGCTTGACCTTCTGAAATTGAAAGCATCCGGTGCGAAACTGCCAATGTGTTGATTGCTCAAGCTCACATCTTCGAAGTGCAGAACGCCAGCAAGGCTGCAACTTGTGAGCTTCTTCAAGCCAGTGGGCAATTGGATGCAGTGACATGGGAAGCATCCAGAGGGTCTCGGGTACGCATCTGCTGTAAGCAACAACCATAGAATTGCAACCAGCAAGACTGGAGAATACCTAGAGTCGGTGCTCGCAAAACCACGCAAACAAAAAAGGTACATGAACATATGAATCGTTTAAACGAAAAAGAGTTGAGCGAAGTACTTAAACAAAAATCCGTCTGTCTGGGCAAATTACAGTACTTTGCAGCATCTTCTGGTTGGTCTCCAGGACGGAGTGGAGCTTCGTGGGTGTCGTGGATCTTGTTGAGGTTGTGGACGATGGCGTTCCACAGCACGACACACGGTGCACACATGCGCAAGCGAGTAGAAGACGGCAAAAAAACCAAAGAAATCTGTAGGGAAAGCAAACGATGGATCCAATGTAGCTCTGAAGTTCACCGCGGCTTGGTCTCCAAAATTCCCTGAGATGTCTTGGTCCAGCCCTAGCTCATACGTGGCCAGCACAGTCATGATGAGGTATGTGCCGGTGTAGGCAACATCAAAAACAGCATCCAGCACGGCAGCGCCCACACGCGCCCAGTTTTCAGAAGGGAAAACAAAAAGAACCGTGGGATAAATGCTGTTCAAGAAAAGGAAGCCGACGAAAGCCCAGAAGCATCGTTGGAATGGAGCTACGTGATGCTTGCCGGATGAATGAAATGAAAGGGACACAATACCACCCATGATCTGTAACTTGCCAAGTGCTTGCAGCATCACAGTGAAAAACTGCAAGGTAGCCACTTTGAAGGGAAAGAATGTCCCTTGGATACCACAGTACTTCTCATAGAGCAACTGAATGGGCTTAACTTTCCTCTTCTGCCTCTGTGAACGGCACAAGTCGCTCAAAAGGACAATCGTCAAGGCTAGGTAAGGCAAAGAAAACAGCATGGAAGGTAACAGCAATAGGCTGTTCTCGAACCAACCTGAGTCAGAATCACTTCCGCTTCTCTCAGACCTCCAGCACCCTGAGGATCTGATTTGCGCACGGGGCCGATGTGAGTCGACCGTTTCTAGAGCAAAGGCGTCATTGATGAGCTTTGGCAGGTTGGAACGGACAAAAGGTGGACTGTATCGCATGAAATATTGCAGGGCAAGGTACATGGCAGCGAGCGAAGAGACTGCCTGAAGGATCAAAACAGCCACCCTCAAGAGTCGAAACCACTGAGTCGACTGCCTTGACACATGATGTGCACGTAGCTTAGGTCGCGAAACAAGCAACGGCTCAGTCAAATGAGTCGCAAGCCCCAACTGCTTTGCCAAGCGGTGCACATTGTCTAACTGATTTTCGACTTGGGTCAAGCGTTCGTCCAGAAAACGGACAGTCGCTAGATAGCCATTGATGTTCAATATCATCTCAGCACACCTGCGACCGGTCTCAGCAGCTGCGAAATAGTCACGAACATGCGCGATCTCAATGTTCAGCTCACCGGACTCTATTCTTCTCGTCAGGAAATCCCAAGCCTCGATCATGCCGTGCCAACATGAAAACGTCACATCGCAATACAAAAGATCCAAAATATGACTGGCACTGCCTTGGAGCAAAACATCCTCTTGCGCTGGCGCTAACAACTTCAAAGCAGGGCGCATATTAGGGCGTGATGTAAAATCACGTGTTTGGAGGAACTCTTGCAGTGGCAGGCATATGTCTCTATTGAATTTGTCCAATTGGACTCTTGCTTCGATGAAATGTTCTGTGAGGCTACTGACGCGTGGCTGGACTATGTCGATGTCACCATCTTTTCCACCAAAGAGTCTGGACATGTCGATCTGCAAATGCTTCGCATACATTGACTCGACCTGGACGTGCAGTTCCTTTGACAAATCATGCATCCGCTGGAGCCGAGCTGCTGTGTAAGCAACGCTGCCCAAAGTGAGGAAGACGATGAGCAAAAAGGCGACGGTTCCAGGTCCTCCTGTGGATTGTGACATGCTAAAACAGGCAGCTGGCAACAAGCTGATGATAATCAGCAGCAGCAAATGTCTGCTTTCTACCTCGGCTGCAGCTTGCGTGAGGATGAGCAAACTGAGCTCTATATACTGGCGCCCAGTGTTCAATTGAACAAATATCCTCTTGGCAAGGCCTAACCAGCGGTGTCTCTCACAATAACCGTGCAGCTCAGCATGAAAGGAGGTGCATGTCAAATGGCTACAAGGGAAGGGTCGGGTTTCATCCAGTATGTCCATTCGCTGTTCTCCAACACTGCGCAACTCAGTCTCGGTATCTTCTGTCTCTTCAGCTTCACTGGTGTAAGCCCTACCAAATCTGGTGGCTTCGAAACTGCGCCGCAGCTGCGGCGTGACTCGAGTGAAGGGAAGCCGAGTCAACCTGACACTAACTTGTTGTAGCCACCGAAAGACACATGAGCACCAGAAGTAGAGCCACTGGAAGCTCCTCGGACAAAATCGAAGCCCACACCGGCGACTTGGTAAGCCTTCAATGTTTATCCAGAGATCCAAGCTGCTACCTCTCAGCCATTTCAAAGACCTGATGCTTTGCTGCAGCTCTGTCCTGACTTCCAGTGAGACTTGGCCGCATCCACTGAGATCAAAAACCAAACTCTCCAGGTTCCTCAAGGAGAGAAAGGCTGCGTTCAAGGATCCCAGCTCCTCCAATTTCGGTAAGTTCATGAACCTGCGCAGGGAAAAGACTAGGCTTGCAAAGGAAAGGATGACGTTGTAACAAAAAATCATTAATAGAAAGATACGTGCTTTAAGCATGTTCATCACCCGAACCAGAGTTCCAGGTCCATGAGGTTCTCCATCTTCCGCAGCAAGTCTGCAAGGCCTGCTGCACTTCGAAATGATGACGAGCCCGTGAAGCGCAACTCCAGTTGATCCAATGATTTTACGAATGGCAAACGATCTATCTTCACAAAATCCCAAGTCTTCAGGCCAGAAAAGCCTAAATCCAAACGTAAGACTCTCAGATCACCAGGGAGGTTCTCCAGGAGACGTTTAAGCTCATTGTCCGAGAAATGCTGGCAGCCGGTGAAGGAAAGTTGCACCACCTTTCGACCATCATCCAACCGCAAAGCCCTTGCAAGGGCTTCTGTTTGTTTCCCTTCCCAAACGAAGCCATGCCAACTTGCCAAAGCAAAATGTGAAGCAAGAGCTTTATCTACACGCTCGTAGTTTGGATGCGCTAAGGGGTTTGACTGCGAATCTTCTAGCTCTTGAGTCTCCAAACGAGGAAAAGCAATGCTGTTGAGGATCCTCACTTTATCTTTCTGCTCAGTGGCACTTGCTTCCTCGCTGTGTCCAATGAGATTTACTTGCCCAAAACACAAACTAATTGCGTCTACACACTTGATGTTTATCGTATTGTGATATCCTAAACATAAAGTGTATGATATGCCCTTTGAACAACATAAACATGTTGACTGACTCTATCTTCGCACCAAGTGTCTTCAATCTTCACCTCTAAGCCTTTCTCCAAAATGCTCGTGGGAAAAGCACGTTCTCGGACCGACTTCTGGTGCAGCCCAACGATCCCAATCATACGACTCTCAGCTCCCGCCAGGCCGTCGGTAAGTACATGAGCCTCAGATAATTTAACACGGCATAGCCCTGGCTATTACATGATGGACTCAGGAAAATCACAAAACAATCTAACACATACTGGTCGCTTTCTTTTTGGCATGCCTATGTTCACCTAAAACTCATGAAATATGTTCACCATACAATGTCAGTTTCCAAAGTGGTGGGTTCATCGGAACACTTTACGCACTCTGCGCACAGCCCAGTCGCTTTGTTCTGTGCATCAGTGGCGCCCACATCTAGTAACAAACGGCTTCTGGACCAATTGTCCTCGCGATGTTCGATGGCCTCAGAAATTTAGTGCATCAATTGGCAATCCGAGAAGAACCGACTTCCATGGGGGATCAGTGAATCACATGGGCAGCTGACCTCAGAATACCTGATTCTTTCGTTGTTTATTTCCAGGTCATAGGATCATTGACCCTACCTTCTACATCGCAGGTGAGCTGTTCTTGCTGATGTTTGCATTCTTGAGTGTCACACATGCAACATTGAGTCGCAATTGATTTTACAAAGTTGCAGTGAAAGAACCGTTTTCACAGAGAAACATCACAACGGTTCACAAAATGAAGTCTTGTGTCCATGTATGACATGGCCATTGAACATGGACATTCTGGCCCTATGTGATTCTGCATGGCCGTTAAACCTTTCTCCCCAAGGCACAATGGACTCTTCGAAGCAACACCAAATTCTTCTGAAAGGAGTTGCATCTGAATCCAGCACCAGCAACACTCCTTGAGACATCTGAATGGCCTTGTAGAATGAAGAGCTGCGTGGGTTGGGTCCAACATCATCTGAGACGTGATGCTGATTGTTGGCATATGCGCACACCCAGAATGCCGTGCTAGCTGACAGCTGTCGGACCAGGGCATGCTGCTCCAAACAGGCCAGAAATTTACACACAGGTTCCTCACTGATTTTCACGGTAGGAAATTGAAACAAGTCGACTTTAAGCGTGTCGCTCGTGCCGTTTGGGTATCTGCAACTGGTGCACTGGTAGACTCCAAAGAAGCCAACAGTGATGTAACCCAGCCAGGATGGACATCATGTCACCACAGCTGAGCAGCTGAACCCTCGAAGCACGCTCCAGTGCCATGGCGGCACGCGCGCCCTTTTCACGCGCCGGGGTCGGCTCAAGGCCTGAGAGGTAAACAGCCACGGTGGGGAGAAGTGGCTTCATGACACACGTGCGAACAGCCAACGGCTGGAACGTTGCACCAACCCCATTTCGCATTGCATGTGGGCGGGTCGTTCGACGAAATTGCAACACACCCCAACCTCCAGTATGAAACAAGCGACAACGGACCTGGTCGTCCTTGAAGATGCCCAGGTCCTCCAAGGAAAGAAGCCAAGCCGCCTGTGGAACCGCCGTCTGGGCGGTTGTTGCGCGCTTGGTCTCCAAGCGCGATCACGACAATCTCCTGCCAACCCGACACCGTCTGCAGCTTCTTGAAGAGCAGCTTTGTCGGCGCCTTGTCCTGGGCCACCTGCATCGCGGGCTCACGAGACAGTGCGGCCACAAAGCAAAGGCCCCATCCTTCTGGTGGGAGCGGCTGGCATCAATGTCGAAATCGGCACAGGTCTCCGCATAGAAGTCTTGGCTGATCTCGCGGAAACGACCGTCCTTGGCGTTGAATTTTTCAATGATGTCAGCTCCGACGCGTCGGTAGCTTCCGCCCTTTGACTGCGCCCCACCTCTATATAGGCGTTGTCAATCTTGCCCGGACGGAGTTCCAGGTGGGGCTGGAAGCGTCACCTGCCATGGCCAAAGATGTAGAATGTAGCCGATGACTTCACGGCTATCGCCATCGTTGAGAGGATTTTCCACTGGCTCAGTCCACACCCAGAAGCATGGGTCGCCAAGCACCTTGCGCCTCCCTGCAAGGCCTCACGTAGTTCACGAACTCCACTAGTCCACAGGCGAAGACTCTCCTGCGCCGCGGCCCTCTGAGGTCCACGTCTGTTGAACTGTGAGCTGGAAGGCCTTGCGCGCACCATCGAAGGTGAGCACAGTGGTTTCACTCTTCTCAAGAGCTTCGCGACAAGCTTCATCAAGATCTTATCGAGGGGTTGTCTTCCATGTGAGGACCCATCGACATCCCAGAATTCTCTTGCTGTTCTCTGCTTCTTATTCTCTTTGTGGTTCAGACATCGGCGGACAGCTTCCGCCTGGATGAAGGAGGAGACTTCTTTGTTCTTTACACGCGCAAACAGCTTCCGGCATCCATGACCATTGGGATGTAGCGCCAAGTGCCCCAGCCATTGCAGCCGTGCTCTGAGTCGTTGATCAAGGCCAAGCGGTCCGGCGCTGGTTCCTTCACCTTCTTGGGGGCCATGATCGTGTAGAAGATGTTGTCCACGGGAAGCTTTCGGCGATGCTCAAAAGCCGCGGCGGCGATAGTCCATGACGTTGGACCAGCTGCGCAAAGAAAGCCCTTTGACAGAAAAGACTGGAAGGTTCACTGACCACATCATGACTCCATGTCATTCCCAACCATGAACATGTCAACTCCAAACAAGGTGTGGCTTTCTTTTCAAGAACTCGCTTGGAGGCGCACAATCTGTCAAAGCTTCATGTGAGGCGGACTCCAAATCACCCGTCAGCCAAGCCACCAAATCAATCACAAAGTGTCCCTTGTTCTATCACGTGAAGCAAGGTTTGGCATTGGGAACAGCGGTGATTTGAGCAAGTCCGTCCGAAAAGTCCATCCAACCCTTGAGGGCGCATGAAGTCCATGCCAATGAGATGGGCACCAGCTCTTCCATGGTGAACCAATGATCATAGAACTCCGAAGGGCACATACACATGAAACTGACGAAGTGAACCCTCATCTTGGAACTCAATCGAACTCGACAAAGCTTTGCCCCATTGATTTGCCACTTCCAAAACGAAACATTGGACGCTGCATGATCGAGGTCGGTCTCGATGATCGACTGAGGGTCCGGATGTATAGGGGGCGCCGTAGTCGCTGTTGAAGGAAGCAACTCCAAGGATACAGCTCTAGACCATAGGCGTTGACAGAAACTTGCCCTTGCCAAAGCCCTTTTGGCTCTTGCCCTTGAAGGAGGAAGCCCAAAACAGATCAGCCATGTAGTTTGCCCTCTTCTTACCTTTGCAGCGCTTTCCAAAACCCTTGTGGAAAGCCATGGCATCCTAAAGAACCCATCGCCCTCAAGAGACACGCCAAACTTCGAACGATCTTTTTCCGAACAGCTGGAAGCAAAGTGACTCTGACTGCCACAAATCCAGCATCCTTTCCGGCCCTCTTGACTTGACCAAAACCACGGTCACGTCGCAACGCCGCAGTAGTCTTTGAGCTTTCTGCCAATTCATTTTGGTTGCGCAGCCAATGCTTCTTTGCTTCAGCCACCTTGCACTTGCAGAGCCTCGCGAATGGACTCGTGATCGAGTTCAGCGGGTTGCAACCCAGCCAACTGTTCAGCAGGAGGATGACCGTCACTGGACGCAGGGTCGGTCCAATCATTGGACCAAGCAGCCTGAGCATCATATACCATGACCACTCGGACCGCGAATGATCACACCGCCAACTCTCATCCGACTGAGCTGCAAACATCTGATCCTGGCACATAGTCAACAAGGTGAAGATTGCCACTGTGACAGTTCAACAAAGGGCGTGTTCAGACAAAACTCAAACCTGTGAGGCTCCGACTGTGTGGGAACCTCGATGGCCTTCAGAGGCTTTGGTGAGCTACGAGCTGGGCAACCCGCTGCACTTGCATGGTCATCGTCACCACTCAGCTTCCTCTCCACGGCGAAAGATCTCCTCGAGGCCAAAATCCTGAGTCGATGGATCAACACCTGAACGCTCTTCTTTGAGCCTCAACAGTGTTTGTTGGAACTCCTCGTAGGTGAGCACCTCACGAACCAAGAAGTAGCTAATCGACTCATCTCGACCACGCAGTACTGCGTCGCGGTTGCAGCAGCATTGCCAATGGCGCCACTTTGCAAGTCTCTATAGAGGTGCTCGATGACGCCACGGTCTGTATTGAATTCAGCCTGCGACCAACTCATAGCCAGCAACCTTGCACTGCCCGTCAAGCGGGCAATCATCGTCGCAATCTGACGACACTGCGACCTCACGACAGCGTCTTCTCCAGCCTTTTTTGCGCTGCCATCCCCAGTGGATACATCATGTTCTCTATAGATCCCACGGCGTCAAAACAACCGACCAATGTCAAAAGCAACGCTCAACGTCCAACGTTGCAACCAATGATTACCTATGCTCAACGACAACTCGCCAGCCCACCAAGCAGCAAAGTGGAAAACAACGTACAATGCTTCAACTGACAATGTCCAGCCAACACCAATGTAGGTCCAGCAATGCACCAACGGAATCACGCAGCAATGCAATGGGCTCGCGCCAAGGTCCTCCGGAGCAACGCTCCGCTACTAGTCCACTGGCAGGCTCCACAGAAACCAACAGGGATGTAACCCAGCCAGGACGGATATCAATGTCGAAATGTCAACAACTGTTCAACACACAAAGCTGTCACCACAGCTGAACCCTCGAAGCAAGGCCTGAGAGGTAAGGGGGGGTGGAGAAAAGTGGTGACACACACGTGAACAGCCAAAGGTTGGAATGTTGCAGTATCCCTCAACCCATGGCTATAGCCAGAGACAAGGTGTCTTGCCTGTGAGGTATTTGTTTTCAAGTTCAAGAAAAAACACACAGCGGAATTCAGATTCTAGGAAACGTCGCCCAAGACAAGGCTCAATCCAGGCGTGTGACACAAACCAGTCAGGTCTCTGAATTTGCACTGCCATCACCTCAACCAAACTGCAGCCCTGTCCCCCATAGCCATTTGTGGCTGGCTTGATGATCCAATAATCCGCATGGTACAAGTTGAAAGTCTCGAGCTGCAGCTGTCGGCCACGATGTTCTCCAAAAGTTTCGCACCAGTGCTCCGCCATCTTTGAGATGAAACCTGGAAGTCGTTGTAACTGTTCGAGAGTGATCCCTCGCTCTTCGGTTTTGAGGATGGGAAACATTTCCTGGCGGAAAAGGGCAGTGGGGGTGTTCAGGGGCCCCTGAAGTGTCATGTTGGGACAAGCAAGACTTCAATTCCTTCTAGGCGGTTCTCACTTTTTACGGAAAGAATTGACAAGGGATTGCCTGTCAATTTTGTGACGTGCATGTCGCGCGTTCACCCTTGTTCTTCATAAACTAAAACCTTCGATGCAAATTGGACCTGGTGGAAATTTTGTCTTTGCCCACAACAATTACAACAAACCTGTAGCTGTAGCACTGTAGGAACCGAGTAGTTGCTGGTCTTATGTTAAAAATGGGCATTGATCTAAGTTCCTTTATCCGGGGTCCGTCATTCTTAGCCAAAAAAATTTCTTGAGCCAAACGTTCGCCTTCCTGCGTTTTATCTTTCGCTGAAGTATGTTGTATTTTTGTTTGCCATGTATGTTGTATGACGGATATCATTGTCACATGTCAATGTTTTCTTCTGTACTGGCAGATACGAAATAAAACCTTCACTGTTTGTCAGCATGTGTCTTCGACTTAACTGTTGACACCCTGTACGTCTCTTTTGTTTCTCCTGGGAGTCTGCAAGAACCAAAAATTGCAAGAATCACTATGGTAACTGGTCGCTCAGACTTACTCATAATGGGCTGGGGGTCAGATGTGGCAAGGCCAACTTTCGCCAATCTTGAGCTGAACTTTTGCCAGAGTTTTCTGCCTCACCCCCAAAGCAGCAGCAGGAGTAGGAGTACTTAGGGGGCCGCCGACTTATAAGTTAAGTTATAAGTTGTTTAAGTTAGGTCTTAAGTTGCATAAGTTAGGTCTTAAGTTCGATAAGTGGCTGGCCGGTTAGGTGGACTTAGATCCTGACTTAGGGAGACTTGTAAGACTGGAACCTTAAGTTGTGAAAAGTTGTGTAAGTACACTGAGAGAATCGACCTGTTCGGACTTAGCTGACTTAACCCCACTTAGCGGACCCATAGGTTTTCAAACCGTTTCGATAGAACTTTGCATAAAACACATGGAAAAATGAAGAATACAGGAAGCATGACGCTTGCGTTGGATGCTTGCGGTCTACTGCTGGCTCCTGCGTACCGCGTGGAGAGCGC
>JAOBYK010671221.1:0-10397 GCA_025434845.1 Phenganax subtilis
TCTTTCTCGATTTACTGCATTCCTGTAGAGCTTATATTGCGTTGACTTAGTACCATATTTGTGGAAAGCCTTTTGTCTATTCAGAATTGCAATTTGGCATTCTGACCGCTTGTCTGTGCTTCTGTGGCCTTGCCAAGGCTGCTCTAACTGCCCTATGGGTAAACTAGTAGTGATTGCTATTTTGTTTTGGCAACTATAGCTCCGTTTTAAAAAGTATCATGAATGCATGATAACCGTCGATGTTTAATTTTTCAAAACAATTAAATGAATAAGTACAAGTGCTCTGTACAGGTGTATGTACCCCAGAATAACACAAAAATTTACATGTCACATATCTTTTGTAAAATATGTAACATATGGCATGTTAATATTTTTTAGTATAGTTTTTCATTGTATTTTTTCTTCCCAAGGGGGTTAGCGTTATTTATCGTACAACTCCTTGTCGTTTTTTGATTGAACATTTTATGGAAAAAATCCTAATGTACCACAGAATACCAGTGCAAAAACATGCAATAAGTATGGAACGGCTTATCAAATTGTACCAGAATTTGGTGTGTTATGTTGTGTTGGATATACTTACTGTTGGATATAAAAAAAATATTGCTACCTTCGGTGAAAAGTGAAAACGAAAAGCACTCCAGAATACCAGTAGTATAAGTCTAATTTTGGCAACATAAAAGTGGTATTTACTATACAAGTCTAGTGAATACCATTGTCACGATGTTTTCTTAGTAAAATACCATATATTCATTAAAATGTATTCATGTGTTTTTCCCTCTCACCTGGACGTTGAAAATATATACAAATACACGTACATGTATCACAGAATACCAGTCAAATTATTATTTACTTCTACAAATAGAAACTTCAGTTTTTCAAAGATAAATATAGTTGTACTAGTCAGGCTGTTAGGTAGTGGCGTAGCCAAGGGGAGGCAACCGGGCTTGGCCCCCCCATCATTTGAGAACCACTTTTGTAAATCGTTGAAAATTAGCTAGAAATATATTGAGGGGAGGGGGTATCTCACTTTGAAAACTGAAAATTTTCCTGAGTGACCATGCCCCTGACACTTTTAAAACGTATTTGCCCCCCCCCAAAAGTTAGGCCCTGGCTACGCCACTGCTGTTAAGAGTCAATTTATGACATAGCAATTAACATAGATTGTGCTTGTTTGCAAACTTAATTTCAATGTTACAGATTTTACTAGAAATACCAGAAAAAAAGAGCATCAAAACCACCGCATTCTTTTCACACCGGATTATTTTAAGTATTTATCAGAAAATATTAATTTTTTGTCTTCATATGTTTATTTAGACTAAAACTAATACGTATTCACTAAAATAAAGTGTATAGCATATTTGCTCCAAATTTTATAGCAAAAGTGAAAACACTGGTATTCTGTGGTACATACACCTGTACAGCGAAATGGAGCTAACAAAACCTTTTGCTTTTCAAAATTAAAGCACACAAACAATGGACCTTTAACCTTGTAGACAAAATTTCAAAAATTTGGAACTACAATCGTCCACAAAATATCTGAGACAAATAAAACCCTCCCCCTATTTCAATGTTGTTGTCAAGAATTACATGGTTAAATCTTAGTTTTGGACTCTGGAAACTTGCCACCGAGAATGCTGTTGTTACTTTACTGTCAGTTTATCCTTTTCTCACAAACAACGAGCGTTCCAACATTGAAATTGGGGGGGGGAGAGGATAAATTTCGAGAGTCTCAATATATTTTGTGGACAGTTGCAGGTAAATCTTTTACCACAGCCGGAAAGAGCACCCTGAACTTAGTGAAACTGCCAAGTTTGGATGCGAAGTGTTGTAAAATAAGAAAAATATAGCCGTGCAAAGTTGGCAAATTTTGTATATTTTTCTACTACGAGCGGGAAATGGATACCCATTTTTCGAACGGGGTATTAATTTCCCGCACGTAATAGAAAAATATACAAAATTTGCCAACTTTGCAGGGCTATATTTTCCTTATTTTACGACATTTCGTAACCAATTTTGGCAGTTTCACTAAGTTCAGGATGCTCTTTCAGGCTGTGGTAAAAGATTTTCCTAGTTCAAAATTTTGGAAATTTCGTCTATAAGGTTAAAGGTCCATTGATTCCATCATAATCATTTAGCTTGTTCTTCTAATTCAATATGCAGATTTAATAGCTGTGATGGACTTTTACCACATTGCTTCTTTAAAAAGGCAATTTATTTGATGTTTGCGATGCAATGTGAGTTATTTTACATAAACACGTATGCTGCAATAGACAAAATATAGAAATACAGTGTGTTTAAAAAAAACGGAACACTGATTTTTGTAGGCATTTCAAATTAGTCAGATGCATAAATTATATTTTGATGACATTCAAGTTAGTGTAATGCATTGAAACTTGAAAGCCTTTCGTCTTCCATGGGTAAGGACTAAGGCTGGAGAAAATTACATTATTAAACACCTTTTGAAAGAATTTCCAGCGAACTGAAGAAAAATCTCATGTTTATTTAGTCCGACCATGCTATTTCTTAGCATTCAGCCAAAGTTTAGCTTATCTCAAATTTAATTGTTGCGATGCTGACTCGGATAAACGTCAAGTGTAAGAATGATAAGAAGACAATGATAAGAAATGTAATGAGGGGCATGCAAAAGCGAGCAAAACTGTTTCAGAACCGAAATGGAGAACAAGTTGAATGGCACCGCACATAAAACGTTTAGCATTTCTTTGTTGCAAATTAATTTAAAAATTAAACGCGTGTTAATTTCTCCTGCCTTATTCCTTACCCATGGGAGACGCAATAAATAATTGTTGTATTCAGTTTAAAAACTTTCAATTTATTGTTAATTAAATACATAAATATGATATCTATTTTGAAGTTATCCACCGTTTAAGCTAAACGCGCTTCGAAAAACCGGCCCTGGAAATTGAAAAGGTCATTACATTGCCTCCAAAACACACGAAATGATTATTTTTGTTCACGCTAAGTCAAATAATAATCGTAACTTGAGCTACACTAAGCAAAATAACGTCTATGTTCATCGGTTGACTTTAGGCCTTTTTGCAATGTGGCATTACTCTTTTAAAAACGGTAATCTTAGCCCATCAGATACGTTTTTATTATAACAAAATGAATATTATACATTTATTAATTACGCCCTGCAAATTTCAGTGACATCCATCATAAAATAGCGTCGATATACTAGTTTAATTAAAGTTATGAAATACAAGATTCGCCATATTAGCTTATAATATTTAGGAGTTTAGGACCTTTAGGGTCAGAGCTGGCGGCTTTCAACACTGGCCGCCAACACTCCGGAAGTAGCTTGTGCGGCACAAAAACTTCAGAGGTTCTCACGAGAGTGAGAGTTTTAGTATAACTCCCCTATTTTGTGGTAGTAAATTTCCATCTAACTACATAAACTGAAGTTTTATGCAACAACGTTTCATTTAAAGAAGTTTGACCCGAACGAAGTTTGCACATTATGAAGTTTCATACAATGAAGTTTCGTACAACGAAGTTTGTGAACATAATGAAGTTTGCACCGGAGATAGTAGAGAGGTTAAGATATATGGGTAGCATTATTTTCGTCACAATACTTTGCAAACTTCTCTGTGCTGATTTTTACATTTTTTTTGGATTTGTTACAAACATGTTTTCGTACAAAAGAATGTAGTGGCTAAGATTTGGTAGACGCACGGGCATCGCGGAAATTCAAGAAGAAAAATCAAGATACCCGCTCACGTTACAAGAAACCATGATATCTTAACCTCTCTATTGACAAAAAGACAACGTAAAAAACAGTTTGCGTCGCATATATTGACAAATTCACCGCATTTAGTGCAGGCTGCACTATAATTCAGTGGGCTGCACCGCATGTATTTTTAGAATGGTGACAATGTAATGAAATATGACCGCGTAGACAATTATGCATTCCATAATCGTACCCCAAAAAGCTTGTGTGAACGCAAAACAAAAGAAGAAAACGTACACAACAGCAACGATCGTATTTTTATAAACAAAAAACGTGATCGATAGCATTTGATTGGCGGACAAGAAGATACGAGGCGGCCAGGCACGGTTAGTCGCCGGTGTCATGAAAGGTGTAACCTCTGCTGATGCCAGCTTTTATTAGGCACTCTCTGTCAGTGATTTCCTATGCACATACCCACCCAACGTTTTTTCATTTCAATGGTGCGTGCTCATGGCGTTTCTTAATATTTTAATACAAATATGCACAAGATATACCTGCACACTTCCCCGGAAAGTTTACACTACATGACTGACGGTATGACTGCACCCCCTACTCATGTAAATTGTTGCCATTCGCCACAGGCAAGATTTCACAGGCATGGAGGCATGTCGATTTTCCAACGATCTTTGCACAAATAAATTTACAAGTGATAAAATATCAGAAGCCACATCGCCTTGAAATCAGCATCGTTACCGACCAAAAAACTACTCATCAGTAGCTTAATTGTTTGATGCTGAACAGAAAAAATTCGTAATTGTCACTTGCAATGATTTAGACTCGTGAAGAATTACGGTAAAATCGACAAGCTGCCATTTTCTTCATTATGTTTAATTGTGTGTAATGTCGACAACTTGACCGTAGATTATTTTCTACAATTTCAACTGTCTGGTAAGATTGGTGGATTGCTTTTTAGATTAATATTCCGAGATGAACCTAAAGACGTTCTTTGTCATTCAAATCGTCAGTTGGGTTTCTCATGGGCTGAACAAAAGTGTAGTTGATGAAAAAGTGAAATCTCGGCGCATGCATTTCACTGCTCGTGATGATAAAATTACATGTGTTCAGAAGTGTTTGAAAATTGTTGGATATGTAAGTAAAGCAGAATTCACTTGCTTAACAAAAATGAGTATGATATTTCAGACTGAAGTTATGTGATTGTTTCATTTGTTTATTTGTTTTAACACTCGGTGCATTTATATATTTATTGAAGTTTGGACTTCAATAGCGTAATAAAGTGCCAATAGACAAACAGTTTCAATTCCACTCAAACAAATGATGTTTTGCTATAGCCTGGTTTAGATGCTGCCTTTTCGACGAAATTAATGCGTCGCAGTTAACATCAACTTTATTACTCGAGGACTCAACCTCTAATCCCACCAAAAACGCTGTCCAGTTTATCACTTAAGGTGGCTCCCTACAGTTGAATATAAAAGGGGTTGGTGAGGACAACACAAAATACGAGAGTCGCGCGCGCGGGAAATGTAAAGTCCAAAGGTGAAGTTTCAAAACAGTCAGATTCCAAAATCGATTACTTTCTCGAAAATTTGGGACTCTTTCTGCAAGAAAATTAACTAATTCACCTAGACTTCATAAGGGATATAAAAAGTAGGCGAAGAAGCTTTCTTAGGCAGAGAAAACAAAGTTCGAGAGCAACATTCCTGTGAAGGAGACGACGAGATCGACATCGGTAGCTGCACACGAAAAGAAATACTGTACAATATTAAAACTTCGTCATTTTGAAAACATTTCTTTTCAACACAAACATTTAGAGTCAAATAAAACGAGACCATACAGATCTTGCATTTTTGATATTGAACTTTTATACGAAGAGCTAAAAACCTGGAAGATTTGCTCAAATTGTAAACACATTTAGCAACTTCAAGCGAGTTCGTCTCGCAAATAAAAAGTTACGCATGCGTAAACATTGATCTTGTCGAAATGAAATTTTGTGACGGCAGCGGTGGCCGCGCGGTAAGTAACATGACATTTCAGGGGTTTTCTTCGGTGAATTTCTTTCAAATTTTGTATGTGAAAAGGGTATGAAAAGTCGAACAAAATATTAAACTTTTAAAAAAATTCCGTGGAACAGAAAGATTTTAAAGGAAGAAATTCTATACCGCAAAATCTGAACATACAACCGAATTTCATTCTCAGATATGTTTTGGATTAAGAAAAAATAAACCTTCACTAAAAATTTTAAAAATATTGACCGAAGGAAACAGAAGATATATGCCTTTCAATGTCAAAAATGCCGAAGTTCTGACGTCATCATCTCCGTGGTAATAGCAAGTGTTGCAAGTTTTGAAGCACCAATTTACTCAGCTATAGCCCTTCTATGATTAGAATTGCTCAGTGGTTATCCAATGTGCGTTTTAGGTACTTAAATTAATCTTCAATGAAATAGCCTGTAATTGTAGGGAGCCACCTTAAACTTAGGATGACCTTGTTTACTGTAGACGCTAATAATTCTTGAAAAAGAAGCTGTTTCATATTAATGTGACCAATTGAATTCAACGAAAATGAGACGGTGAAACCAGGCCTAAATCGAGCCTGGATAACAGCTGTAGCTTTTTGTCGACTATAACTCGTTGTAATAACAAGCTTCTTTTTTGAATACCACGTATTTTTATCAAATTCAATCGAAACCTTCAATCTTTTTGGCGTTCCTCGAAAAATCACTTTGTTTCAGTTTTACTTTAAGGTTCATACCATTAGCCATCTTTTTGTATGCATGTGAATGCTGAGAAACCCTATATATAGAATCACAGAATCACCATAATGCTTTAAAATTGATGCTGTATTGATGCTACAGCAATATAAGCAAGGTATCCATTACCAGCTGATATTTTAGCATAAATAACATGACATTTACTCTGAATAAAGATTTCACGGTTGAAAAACTGAATATTCCGAATCTGTTTCGTTCATCTTTAGCTTTCTGTTTAAGATGTATCAAACAGATTGGATATGTCCAGTTTTCAATAATATCACGAAGTCGCAGCAAGTGTTATTTTATAAACAGTGTAATCTTTTTGAATTAGATATGGGCACAAATGAAAGCAATCAAAATTATATTAAGAGGAGATTTTTTAGAGATTCGTGTACACTTGCGTAAAGTAAATATGGCGGCCATTTTTTGTATACCATGAGTATTTGCAGCGTCATTTTTACTGCTATAACGGCAGCGAATAGCTATATTTTGAGGGGAAAATAACATTTGATTATTATAAAAAGTAAAGAGTTTCTGAAGAGGATGATTTCTTTTGTTTGTTGTTGTTTTCGAAGCGATGCATTTGTGATGGGGAGTGTCGGGCAGATATCAAAATATGAGGTATAATTGCATTATTTATGATTTTAGCCATTATAATTCCTTTCGAACAAGCTAAATCATACGCTGCAACAAAGCTGTGTTATTGTAGCATGGAAAATCACATTTTCGTAGGATTTTTGGTGGTACCCCTGATGTTTGAACATATTTGAAAAGTTTTGTCGATCAATCGAGTATCAATCGAGTATTTTTAGCTGTACTTTTCGAGGTAAATGATTGTTGAGCCTAAGCGTTGCACCTATATGGTAAACAAACCTTTCGGTTTCAAAACTGATTCAAAAATTCTTATGTGATAGTTTTTAAGCTTTGTTATTGTCAATTTTGTCATAAGAGTATTATCATATGGCAATTGTCCTGTTCTGTAAATAGACTTAAATGTTAAACACTATCTTTGATCTACTTCTGAACAAAGTAAACGCGTTTTAGCATATGATTCAAACATTCTAGTTGTAAAAAAGTATCATTTGGTGAGAATTTGAGTGGTACCCGAAAAAGATATTTTAGTTTAATATCTACAACCAGAATTGCCATTTTTCTGACATTATTTACTGAATGGCTTCATGCCCAGCTGTTATATAAAATAATAAGTCAAATGATAGATTATGTTTCAGATCTCACTATTACCACTTGCATGATTGCAATGCTTAAAACTTGTAGCGGATTCCTATCTCCAGCTGCATACAGTATATTAAGCACAATACAATCTAACCCTCTCGCTTATTTTTACTATCTGACTTAAAGTATTTATCAGCACTGCAGTTGTCTGATAATCTTAATCCTGGTATGAAATTCTGTGTAAGGCAGTTAAAGAATGAATTGATAACGGGGTTTATACATGGTTCAATATGTTGTGTATTTCCCGCCTTGGCTTCTTGCAAAAAAACTATGATTAACAGAGCATTCATTCCCAGAATTATTACCTTTCCCATGCAAAAGCCTGATTACCGAGTTTTAAGCGTTATCAACAAAAAATACGCGAATCTCTAAAAAAACTCCTCTTAAAAAACGTTTCGAAAACATCATGGTCTCATTTTCAAGTTCAAATGTTAGTGGTTGACAGTTCGATTTGGCAAAAACTATAACTGATGTTTATAAACTATTGGGTAACCGATTTAGGTAATGATATGCCTACGCAAGTGCACAATAAACAATATAAACAATATAAAATATATATTAAGCAACAAAAAAACTCGAGGACAATCTATAAAATAAGAATTCCCACAAAGGCTTACTGTCATGTAAAAAGTTTGGCACGTATCGATTTCCGTTGATTGTTTGTTCAGAAAAGATTTAAGTTCTCTTGTAAAGAGGAATTAGTATAGTAAGCATTCACATTTCCCACAATACTTTCCCAAAACGTTAGAACGACTCCCGATTCTAAACGAGGGAGATTTCACTCCAAAAATCTCGTACATTTGCAAAATAGTCCAAACTTGCAAGTCCGAAAAGGTCGGAAAATTTCAGAAAAATTTTTGAAACTTCAAAACGTCCAGGAAAACCCAATTAATATTACGAAAGTTTAAAGGAAGCAAAAATTTCAGCAGTTCGAAATAAAATTCCGGGAAAAAGTTCAATAATTCCGGAGAAAAATACAAAAATTCCCAAGCTTGGACGCTGAAGTCCTTGAATATCTGGATTATTCTCTAATTTCTTTTCCAAAGGATTTGTGCTTCTTGCATGACAGTTTTTCTAACAAACCATTAGAAGATGCTATCTTATTAAAATAATAATCTGTTAGTTTGGTAAAAGAACTGTATTTGTCCGATTTTTTTAATTCAGTACACCCGAGAATAGTGACATCAGAGTTATCGGATACACCAGTTTTTGAGGATCTTGTTTTCCGGTAAATATTACGTACCCAACTTGCATACGCTACAGAGCCAAGAAGATTTGTGGCTGTTTGGATACATTTTGTAGGACATCCATTGTAAATGAAAGTAAATTCTACTGTTACAATGATCGTTGTGTTGTTTCAGAAGTTTCTCTGGATTCTTTGCTTTATTTTTGCATACACAGATTTATTCCAGAGTTAAAACCTCTTCAAGCAACTTTTTGTCCTGAGTATTATTTGTTTTTCTTCCACCAGTAACTTTCGGTAGCATTCTGCCAGTAGAACATAACCAGTTCTCAGATACATTAGATATCATACGACAGTCCAGATGAAAATATTCAATCAAACAATCAGGATTCAAGCAGGTAGCAGTTCACTTATTTAAAATCTTCCTGCAAAAACAATGACTCCAATTAAGCAATGTACTTAGCTCTTTCTTTGAATCCATGTGTCGTATATACCACCGGCCAAGAACTTCAGGCAAAAAGCGAATTCTCCAGAAAAATGACAACTTCGCGACTTGATAGTCCCAATGCACTTTATCTGTAAGTAGTCCCTCATGCATAAACTTGGAACAATTGTTTAAGA
Organism: Phenganax subtilis; assembly: GCA_025434845.1. Classification (NCBI taxonomy): domain Eukaryota; kingdom Metazoa; phylum Cnidaria; class Anthozoa; order Malacalcyonacea; family Clavulariidae; genus Phenganax; species Phenganax subtilis. The sequence continues at coordinate 9,496 of JAOBYK010671221.1, forward strand.
TGGAAAATCAATAACGTCGCAGTAGATTCTTTTAGTAAAATGCAGTTGCTGTGGCAATTGAAAAAAAATAGTAATGATCTCTCTTGCGGGAAAATATCTCACCATCTGATACAAGACATGATGACTTCTGCTGACACAAGTTCTTAAAGTTCAATTCATTGATGCAGTTAGGGGACTTCACCCCACCACCATATCCCCAGCAGTCACAATGACACAAAAAATAGGTACGCATAGCGTACATGTGGGTAGCCTGCTGTATGTTACTGGTCATTCTCTATAATGCACACAGTCACTGCTTTTGTTATGACTATAATTATAACATCTGTTGAACACCATGCATAGCAACACTTCCTTTGACTTAAACTGCGGATAGTGCTCACATGGTTTCAGAACAATCATTGTGATATCAATGATTAGCCCAGCAAATGGACTGAGTTAATATGGGAGTTGGTTTTGTTTGCAAATTGTGTTCACCGCCAAACCACGAATAAATCCAATGAAATATTATGCTTGCTTTTACTACTCTAATGCCACATAACGTCAAAACCTCTCTTGCCAAAAAATGTGCTTGTTGATGTACACTCTGAAAACAGATGTACAAAGTGGATTTTATTACACAATTGGTAACATCAATTTTAAACAACAGAATTCACAAATAAAGCAGATCAATTCAATGTCAGCAAATACAAACATGCTTTTTGTCACATATGATGTTAAACAACAACATCTGTAACACTACCGTTCAATACAGTAAGTCAAGCATGATGCAGCCAACTGTTTGAAGTTCAATGTCACCATAAATCATCAATTCAAAGCCTTTTTCCATAGTTCAATATTTAACATTTTCAGCATTAAATACCTTGATTCTTAAGAACCATCACATGCATGATGGAGGCATGATG